>MKEJ01049748.1:0-12637 GCA_001753735.1 Embelia ribes | reverse complement strand
TGATAATAATCTGAAATATAATTCAACCAACCTAAAAACCATTGCAGATGAGTTTTATCTTTTATTTCATCCGGAAATTTATTTACAAATTCAACACTCCTATCTATAGGAATGATTGTATTGTTATAAATATTATAGCCTAAAAATTTGACCTTAATTTAAAATAGTTTCATTTGGGTGCTAATACAGCAAGACCATATTTAATAATAACATTCTTAAAAATATTAAGATGTTTTATATGTTAATCAATAGAGGTGGAAGAAATAAGAACAACATCAATATAGCAAATGATGAATTCTGAATAAGGATAAAAAATATCATTCATAATATTTTGAAATTCTGAAGGAGCATTTTTCAAACCAAATGGCATCACATTCCATTCGTAATGTCCAAATAGTATAGTAAATGTTGTTTTATATGTATATTTTTCTTCTATTTGACTTTGCCAATAGCCAGCTTTTAAATCAAATTTTGAAAATACTACTGAATCCTGTAATTAATCTAAAAAATCTTTTTTATTTGGAATTAGATATCTAATCCATTGTAAAACATCATTGAGAGGTTTGTAGTTAATAACTAACCTAGGTATATATCTATCTTTTTTTGCATTTTTATTTACATAAAATATTGTACATCTCCAGGGAGAAAAGCTTTTTCTAATAAGTTTTTTCTGTAAAAGTGACTCAATTTCTGTTTTACATAAATCCAAATATTCCGTCTTCATTTGTGCTGGTCTAGGTTTAGTAGGAATATCAGATTCACTAAAACCATCAATGTAGGGAAGAGTAATAACATGTTTCTTCCTATTCCAGAAGGCATTCGGGACATCACTACAAATCGTAGTTTCAAAATCTATTAAAATATTTTTTATTTTTTGCTGAACAGAAGGTTGCAGTAATTTTTCTTCAATGTTTAAAATACTGATTTCTTTTTGAAGAAAGTTTACCTGCTGCTCCTTGAAAGGAATAAGATTTAAAGTTTTTTGATAAGGTGCAATAGTAAATTTGAAAACAATAGGAAGTCCTTGAATTTCTGTATAAATTCCTTTTGAATCGACCTTACTGATAGGCATAATTTTACTTAAGAATGGTGTTCCTAAAATAACATATTGAGACATATTGCTGACAAGGAGAAACATAGTATCTATGCATATACCATCATTGCAGATATAAACTTTTGATAGTTTATATTCTACACACATCTCTGTACTGTTAGCACGCTTAAGAGTTTGAGTAGTTTTTTCAAAATACTCAGAAGGTACTAAGCCTTCTTGAATGCAATTAACATCAGCCTCACTATCTACTAGGGCTTCAATGTCCTTAATAACAAATGAATTATTTATCACTAAGGTAATTTTAACAATCCATTTCTGGTTAGTAAAGCGGTTAATAAAATTCAAATATCCTTCTAAGAAGGCATCCTGGGCCTTGTTCTGGATATTAATTAACTCTAAACCTTGTTGGCCTTGCTGTTCTTTGAGGATTCTAATATCTGTCTTGAGAGTATTAATCTCATGTCTAAGATCCTGTATAGAAGTAGGGGATTCAATGACTTTAATGGGAGATTGGTTAAACCTATCCCTAACTTCTTTTAGGCTGTAGGAATGCTGTGGGAATTTTGGCTTAGCCTTCTCTTCCTGTTTTCCCTTAGCATATGCTAATAAGACTTCATAAAATTTAGTCTTAAGTTTATGATTTGTAACTGTATCTATAATGTCTATTATAGATTGTTGTTCAGTAGTAAGAACATTAATTCTCAATTCTGGATTAATATTTAAATCATTCATTTCTACAATGGCTTTCCAGTAATTGTCTTCTGTACTGATTTGACAACAACCTTTACCACAATAGGCTTGAGGTTCACTACTGGACTCAGAATCTGAATCTGAACTAATACTGGAATCAGTTATCTCAACTTGATTTATTTCATCTTCTGATGAATCAGAGGATGATGAAGTTTCAATTAATAAATTGAGTAACTGTTGTTTCAGATTCTCATCTATGCTAAGTTCTGAAATCTTTTTATGAACTTTGCATTTACTGGCATAGTGGCCTTTCTTGCCACATTTGTAACAGGTTACTGAATTGGCACCTTTATGCCTTGATATCTTCTTCTTCTTTCTGTAAAATTCTGGTTTTGAAGAAGAGGGTAAATCCTTTTTCTTTTTCTTCTTCTTGTACTTATAAAAGTACTTCTTCTTCTTCTTCTTCTTCTTATGGCTCTTTCCTGGATAACTTAGCTTTTCACTAGAAGCATACTGGTCACAGAAATTTCCTAACTCTGTTTTCCTGGTTACCCTTTCTTTTTCTATTTGGGCTTTCAGTTTGATATCATTGCACAATGTTAATCCTTCATGTACAATGATTCCAATAATCTGACCATAAGTCAGTGTACCATAAGGAATAATATTAGTATGGTACTTAAGATGTAGAGCCTTCCTAACTCTTTCTACAAAATATTTTGGTAAGCCATCTATGAATTTGGCTTTCCAATGTTCACTGGAGGTATCTGGTCTGGACATGACTTTATAAGAAAGACATCTTTATACCATCTAAAATAGGATAAATAAGGACACTTAAGGTTATGTAAAAGTTCTCTATTGCGTTCACTTTGGTCTTCCAAATCTCCTACAAAGTATTCTAAGATACATTGGATTAAGGTATAGACAACGTCTTCTACCTGAACAATTTGGCTGGTATTTGAGTCAACCTTAACCTTGGTTGCTCATAGGATTTCATCCTTTTGGATAGCTGATAGGGCATTATCCCACATTCCTTTAAGAATTCCTGTAAACCCATTAGTAATTCATTGGGCAATTTGTCTATCATTGTTGTTGTTGGTTCTGGCAATGGTAGCATACATCAACATCTCATGTAGAGTGTGATATATCTGATAGTTTGTTTTATCATCTATATTCCAAGAATATATGGTATTTCCAGTGTATTAGGACTGTGTCTGCATATACTGTTCTTCATACAGAAGATCTCCTGGGGTAGGTCTAGGGTAGTAGTACCTGATAGGTGCTACATTAGGTAGGTTACCTATCTTACCCATGGGAAAGTATGTTTTGTTAATAGAATCTCTTGTTGTCCTATTTTCTAGCAAGGCTTGGACTTGTTCTAACTGGTTATTCTGGGCACTATCCTCAAATACTTTATAGATATGAGAAATGTCATCTAAGACATTAAGACTTAAAGGTGGTGCTGGTTCTGTAGGGATTTTCTGAATATTTAAACCTTCCAACTTTTTAATTAATGAAGAGATAAAGTCTTCATCAATTCTATGTTGAGAAAATTTAAATGATTCAACTTTTACTGGAGGTTTAATGGTGGCTTCCTGTATAGAAGATTCTGCTTTAGGAATAATTTTCCTAATGTCTTTATTCATCTGTCCAGAGTTCTCCTGAAGATTGGTGACAACATTTTCTATTCTGGTTAATTGGTCACCTATATTGGCTAGGGTTAAGTTGGTAAAATTATTCTGTTTCTGAACTACTTGGATGTCCTCATTAATAATAGCTTGGCTAGCTTTCTCCGAAGATGGATAGGCATAGGCTGCTATTTTAAAAGGAGTAGCCTTCTCAGAAACTAATGTTATAGGCTAGACTGGGGGATGAATATAATGAAATTGTCTGCCAACTTCTTAGTTAATGAAGAGATAAAGTCTTCATCAATTCTATATTGAGAAAGTTTGAATGATTCAACTTCTACTGGAGGTTTAATGGTGGCTTCCTGTATAGAAGATTCTGCTTTAGGAATAATTTTCCTAATGTCTTTATTCATCTGTCCAGAGTTCTCCTGAAGATTGGTGACAACTGGTTAATTGGTCACCTATACTGGTTAGGGTCAAGTTGGTAAAATTATTCTGTTTCTGGACTACTTGGATGTCCTCATTAACAATAGCTTGGCTAGCTTTCTCCGAAGATGGATAGACATAGGCTACTATTTTAAGAGGAGTAGCCTTCTCAGAAACTAATGTCATAGGCTGGACTGGGGGATGAATATAATGAAATTGTTTGTCATCTCTGGCCCCCATGTTTTAGAAAAGTTTTCTAAAACATTTAATTCTGTTGGTGAAACTAATTTCAGAAGGGTAGCATGTTCAATAAAAAACTCTACAAATGGTCGAACATGCTGGAACATATTGCAGTGGAAATAATACTGATCTTTGAACTGAATTAACAGTTCATGAGAGAAATAAAAAGTATACCACTTCCTAAATTCTGTATACTTATCTTGTATGAATTCCTGTTGCATACTCTTGCGTAAATCATTATTATTATTATTATGATTATTATTCTTATGATTCTTATTCTTATGATTCTTATTCTCATTCTTATTATTATTATTATTATTATTCTCAGAGACGAGCGGTGTAATTGATTTATTTTTTTTTACCGAACAAAATATAAATTTTGGAGGCCGAACCAGAAGATTGTAATTCAATCACGACGTTCGAACCAAACAAAAATTTGGGAGCAATGCAAATAACAAGTTACAATGTCCAGACTGGAAGACTGTCTAATATTAGTTTTTGTTATATATTAAAATCTATATTATATAGAGACCATATAGTTTTGTTACATATCAAACTTGTAGGTTATTCTCACATTTCTTGAAAGTAATCCTACGAACCAGAGTGTGGATCCTCTGTCCCCTTCATTACGGATGAGTCAATAATGAGACCCAATCCTAACATCATCTCACTTCATAAACATATAATCGAGAATGTAGTAGAAGTAAAATAGGTCCACGTAGGTGACCTCAAAATATGGAGCGGGTACAATACACGTTCTTGATGCAAGTTCTTGCACTTCGTTTTGAGTGTCCGATTGGGTTTCTCAAGATAACTGCTGTAGGGACAAAGTCAAAGCAGATGATAGAAAAGACAGGCGAACCGTTAACTAGTTTTGCCCAGCCCATGAACTTGCCTTTCGCTTTCATTACAGTTATGGTTTCTGGTATATTAGACCTCAAACAGAAAGTTTTTCAGATAGAGGATGACGAAACAGTTGCCGTGTATTCATAGGCTCGAACATTTGATGACATTGCTCAGAGACATGAATCCTCATACGTTAACGCTCATTGAAGTTGAGGGAAATCATACTTCAACGGTCTTTCTGAAGCGCTTCATCGAATCCTTTTTTTTCTTTGGTGCATAGTTTGATTGCCTTGGAGAATGTACGGACACAGATGATCCACAACGAAAAATTACGGAGTTGATGTACTTTTGGCAAGGGAATACGGAGAACGTGAATATTAGCGTTTGGAGGTCATTTTTTGCACGGTTTGGAATGATCGAGTAAGAACTTGGCACGGCATTGTTGTTCCAATCAAGTCTGGTAGTTAAGAATTTCTTGTGTTGGAGTTGTTGCTCGTTTGCTATAGATGCTAAGTGCCTCACGGTTGGAAGGAAGGGAAACGCCACTTGTTTCCGTTTCTGCTTGGAAATTTGTGCCAAGAGAATTAGATGAAGGAGAATTACAAGAATGTTGATGTTTTTGTTTCAAATTTTGGTTTAATTCCCCTATGAAAGTAAGAGTTTCTTTGGTTTCAAGACTCTTCAACATCAACCGTTGTCGAGTTCTAAGCCTCCGAATCATTCAATTTGCAGAAAAACTTGACAGGGCTTTTGGACGAGATCAAGATTTTGTGCTTTTGTAATTTTTATAATCGGTGCATTTCCTGTTTGGATCATATATTGATTGCATTCCATGATCTTGTGTGTTCTTTTTTTCGCCTTTCTTTGTTCGTTTGGTGAGAAATTTTGAAGTTTGGATCATATGTCGAATGCAATTTGGGTTGATTGTGACATAATCCTCATAAGATTATTTCGAAAGAAGCAAAGTGTTTTGGTATTTTTGCAGTGTTTCAGTTCCTTCTAGATTTGTTGGTAGAAATAAACTACTTTGTGTTTTAATGTCGTGCAGTTTGTGATGTTTTAGGATATGGTCTCGTGGTGTTGAGTATAAAAGCTCAGCCTCTAATCATCCATCCAGCAGCTATACGAAGCCTCCGTTTCTAGAAATCAAAAGCTAGGCAGGATCACTGGGGAATATTGAAAGCATAAATTTTATTGTGGTGTGATATATACGAGTTACTTCACCTCAACTTTTCTGTTTGTCTTAGATTTATTGTCTCTGTTTTTCTTACGGATCTACGATCACAGTGAAGAAGAACTTCTTTGTCCTATCTTTGAAGCATACATAAAATTTGCAGAAGAAAAGCCAATATTTCACTTTTGTTCGAAGGTAAAATATAACAAGATTAATTAATCTTGCCATTTCTGCTCGGAAATTTGTATGAACAGCCACTTCTTTCGTTGTGTTGGTGCATTCTATTGCTTGATTGATTTTAATGTCAAGGCTGTTGTTTTTGAATTTTGTAGACAATTTAAGACATGGACTGTTGTACTAAGGATCTAATGATTATTTCAAAGCAATTAATATCAAAATGCCAATATGGTGTGCTATAAAATGTTTCTTAACATTGGCAATGTATAGAGATATTAACTACAAACTTTATATCTCGAGCCGAAATAGACCATTATGAAAATTTCATCTTATCCAAAATCTAATTTTTTCCCCTGATAAGTGGGCTTAAGCGACTTTTTCTAATCTGAAAAGGAAAGAATCTCACTACAAGTAGTTCTGATTAATAAAGCTCAAACACATGCAACGTGCATCTTTAATTTTCAACATGTTAAAGTTCCAGAACAGTAAATATTTCCAATAGTACAAAACAAAAGTCAAAATAGAAATACCGGGAACTAAACACAGCTAGTTATGAAGAGCTCTTTTCTTGCGTTGGCAACACGTTCATTAACTTCCCGTTCAATCTCTCCAGCGGTGGCCACAGTTAGGGTTGCAGCACACGAAGAACAGCGTCATACCTTCTTCTCCCCGAGCAGTTGCCTATAAAATAGAGATATAGAAGTTGGGAAAACTAAGAAAATGTTGAAACTATATTGATTCAGAAACATAAACACTAAGTATTACCAATTAGAGGCTATCTGACGATTGTATATCCCGCATTATAATCTTTTGATCTACATGTTTAAAGGCCTTTCCCAAGAATTTTATATTCTATCCTGTTTCCCTTAATGCTTACAATTATTGATTTTTTCCAAGAATAGAGAATTAAGGCCCATAACCTAAATTTCACAAAACAGCAACAAGCAGCATTTAAGACCTTTCATACATAAACATGTTGAAAGAGACATTAACAAAACCAATATTGACATTGAAAAAGTTCCCAAAATAGAATTTAAAGCAGCAGATCCTAAGTACTCAATATTTTCTTTAAATTCGATGGGTCTGATCAATGTTCAGAACAGCACATTCAGCTCGTAAAATTATATTTCATAAGTTTCAGTTCACCAGCTTGCCTTTACTATTTGACAGGTACATTAAATATGAATCATCTAAGACAGTTCAGTTCAAAGTGAAAGCAGTAACAACTCTACAATAATTAGGAATAGATGTGTTCTCCTTTCTTACTCTTCATTCCTAACTCACCTTCAGGGGAGAAAAGCACCTAAACATGCATCTCTAGAGAACAATGCAGCACATGAACCAAGCCTTAACATATGACATGTTTTTTGTATTGTTTTCTTTGGAAAAGGACCCAAGTTTATCATAAGAAAGGAAAATCCACACCTGGAAGAAAACAGCTTCTCCATGACCACACTGAGAGCAGCGAACTTCTTTTGTGCGTGGAAGAGTTGGATCTGCAGCCACATCCTGCAAGATTTGGGTGCGCTCCCCTGCGGCATGATGTATCTCATTTCTGTAGACGCAATTGTTATCTGCAACCTCCTGTTCAATGTTCGTACACCCAAATAAAATTGCAAAAAGCATGAGCTCTTACCCTTAGCGTGAGCCAAAAAGTAAGCTAGATAAACCTCAACATTATCAAATCTCAGTCCCATTTTCAGGGTAAGCACACATTCAGCCCACTTAAATACATAAACTACACCCAAATTGTCTCATTCCTGAGGCCAACTAGCGAATTGTGGATTGAAGAGTGGAAGTGGTCAAGAACATGAGCTGTCATCAAGGGAGCAAGGCAAGGAAAAGAAGGCAACATTGAGTTGTGCCTTAATTCAGGGATGAAAATAATTTCAAATAGAAGAAACACACATATCTACATAACGCTTAAAGCCGAGACCAACTAAAAAAGTATTAATGAACAAAAACAACAAAGTGTATTATTTTACATACAAAGGGTTTGTTTGTTTGCAACTTGTAAAAAAAAAACAAAAAGCTAACTTTTTTTCTGATTACAAAAAAGGCTAACTTGTTTTTGAACGATGCATCATCTTAAAGCTTCAAACTTTTCTAGGCCAATATAGCAAAAAAGTTCAGCTTTAAAGCTGAACAATCAAATGCAGTTCCAATTTAGTAAAAAAAGCATAAAACTTGAGTTTAAAAACTGCAACCAAACATGCTCCAAGTCCAAAGACGAGCTCATTACAAGTTTTAAAGGTTGAGCCCAGTGCAACAAAACAAAAACTAAGGAACCAAGTGTAAGGGCACTCCCACCAGTCACTATGTGGGCCTGTGTACTAAATTTTAGGGGTTAAATCTTAGAAGATATTCACACAAGCGTATCTAATACGTACCGTTTAATCTCATAAAAATCTCTCCTCCCGTGTCAATTCAAGCAAGAAAGTGACGAAACTTTCACACCCTACTATTTTTAAGTATAGGGAATATGGTGTGGGTATTCCCTATATTCCAATCTTTATTCAAGAGTTTGAGGCATGGGGACTAAAATTTGGAGGATGATAATAGATATACAAGTGGGAATGACCTAAATTCATGAACACAATAGCCCAAGAACCAGTATGTAGCGGAAATTTTCGAAAAGTGATTTATATATATATACATACATACTAGATATAGAGACCTGGTGATCGCAATTGCGGCAGGCATAGAGGAGGATCTTCTGCTCTCTGTCTTCCTTAGGGTACAAAATGTTGTTACTGCTTAATTTACAAAGACACACAAATCAATGAGTTCCAAAATTATCCAATTACACCCACTATATACATACATATACAGCGTAGTAGAGATGGAAAAGAAAATGATTTGTTTTGAGAGTGCGGGAAAACGAACCATTCGCGGCAAAATTTCATGGTACTCATCTTTGTTTGTGTTTAAGATTGAAGCGGAAGCTAGGGTTTGTTTCTCTCTCTCTCTCTCTCTCTCTCTCTCTCTGGGTCTCTCTGAAATGGAGGTGGTGGCCTCTGGAGGGAAATTTGATAAAATGTTGCAATAATATCGCAATTTTAATACTTCTTGCGAAAATAGATTTTTTTTAGATATAATAAAAAATCTAAAATGTTCTTCTTTTTCTTTTCTTTTATTTTTTTTTCTTTTTCCCACTCTCTATTTACATGTTTGTTTTTTATTTCTCCCTCTCCTCTTTCACCCTTTATTTTTCTACTCTTTTTCCAAACCAATTCTGAAAAATGATAGATAATTGAAAAATATATATATACTTTCAATTTCTCTTTATATATATATATATATATATATATATCTCAATACTTCTTTCTATTTTTAAACAATAATATATAATTTATTAGTTTTTTTATGTTAAATTTTAAAAAATATATTAGTATTTGAACTCTTTGTAGCAAAAATACGATGGACCTAGTAACTTATAAGTATTATTCTTCAATTTTTCTTTAGTATTAATGTTGAAAATTGGTGAAAAAATAATGAAGAAATCGTGAAAAACTTGAACAATTATTCAAGTTTTTCACGTTATTCGAATTCTTCGCGAGTTTTTCAAGTTATTCGAAATTTTCACGAGTTCTTCAAGTTCTTTATTGTTTTCATTTTTTTCTCATTTGGACTCGTTTGGTTAGTTTTTCATGAGTAGATGTACTTACCAGTTTTGTTCCCTTTTTTTAGCAGTAATTTTTTACGAAACAAAAAATATTATACTTGTATCCACAATTTTTGTGAAGATATTTTATTTTTCGTTATATTTTTTGATAAATAATTTTTACACCAAAGGGAGCCGACAAGTTAAAGTGAAATTCTTGTCCTCGATTATTAGTTATACTTTATTATTCACAATTTCAAAGTAACAATATTTTTTTTTTTTGCAACTAATATATGTACGTCTACCTCCCCTGTTTGTTAGCTAAAGGTTTTTTCACATGGAATAACAAATAATAATGTAATATTCTTAAAACATTAAAATTTTCACTTTCATTCCTAGCATGCTTCTTATTAAATTTTTGAAAATATAAAAAATATATATTTGCTCTGTTTTGGAAATAAATATATTAAAAAAATAAAATATTAGCTCTGTTTTGTAACCTAATTTTAGTTTTATTTGCTTATTTATTTCCTCATATTCCAATATTAGTTCCTATCAAGTATTTTTAAGTTTTATTTGATTATTTATTTGTCTCCTTCCAATATTATTTTTTAATTAAGGTTTTCAAAAATGAACTCAATAAAATAGGTTTAATCCTAAATACAAGAAAGGATTGTTTACGATTAAGAAAAAATAAAAACTACACCGTTCATCCTTATTTGACAAACATACTTACCATTTTGGTTCACAGGTCATTTCCATCTTTTTTTTTTTTTTTTTATATAATTTTTTAAAAAAAAGGAGTTAAGAGACTAATGTGACAATATATTCTTATACATCA
Organism: Embelia ribes; assembly: GCA_001753735.1. NCBI lineage: Eukaryota > Viridiplantae > Streptophyta > Magnoliopsida > Ericales > Primulaceae > Embelia > Embelia ribes. Next base: position 1,960 of record MKEJ01049748.1, on the reverse strand, counting down.
TAAGAAAGCTTGGATAGACAAAACATATTCATATGTATTGGCAGGATGTATAAATGTACAATGGACACACATTAGATTCTTAATTTTAATGTTTTAAGAATATTACATTATTATTTGTTATTCCATGTGAAAAAACTATTAGCTAACAAATAGGGGATGTAGGCGTACATATATTAGTTGGAAAAAAATAAATATTGTTACTTTGAAATTGTGAATAATAAAGTATAACTAATAATTGAGGACAAAAAATTCACTTTAATATGTTGACTCTTTTTGGTGTAATAATTATTTGTCAAAAAATATAACAGAAAATAAAATATTTACACAAAAATTATGAATTTAAGTATAATATTTTTTTTTTGTCATATTTTTCTTCAAAAGTTATTGCTAAAACAAAAGAAAAATAACTAAAAAGTACATCTCCTTGTGAAGAACTAACCAAACGAGCCCAAATGTGAAAAAAAAAATTGAAAATATAGAAAAACTTAAACAATTCGTGAAAAACTCGAAGAATTTGAATAATGTAAAGAATTTGAAGAACTTGAATAACTTAAAGAATTTGAAAAGCATGAAGAACTGTTATTCACAATTTATTTATTATTTTTTTACTAATTTTCAACTTTAATATTGAAGAATAATTTATGAATAATGGTTATAATTTACTAAATCCATCGTATTATTGCTAGAAAAAGTTTAAATACTATTTTTTTTTAAATTTAACATCAATAAACTAATAAATCATGTTAACAACTTGCAAGAAGTGTTAAGATATATACATAAAGAGAAAGAAAGAAATCATATATTTTTTTTAATTATCTATTATTTTCTTCAATTGATTTAAAAAAAAAAAGTACGGAAATGAATGGAGAGAGGAAGAAAGGGAAAGAGAAAGAGAAAACAAAACTAAAAAAAGAGGATAGGAAAAGGGAAACAGAAGGGAAGGGCTTACACCCAAAAAAGTTTATTTTTGTCAAAAATATTAAAAATAAGTTATTCTTTGCAAATACCCACTGTAAGAGTCATTTTATCAAATTTCCCCCTCTGGAAGCTTTCGCCTCTTCTTCACCGAGTTACGAATAAGACTACCATTTTTATAATTTTTTTTATGTTAAATAATTAGCAAGTACTGATATTTATGGCTTTAAAATAACGACATCTTTAATTTTAGCAATGAAAATATGTAAATTTAATTGAGATAAATATGATTTTAAAACAGAAAAAGTACCATTAAATGCATACTAGTTTTTCCAATAGATATTTAAAAGAATAATAAAAGTACTCAAAATATTAATTTAAACTTTAAATTTGGTTCTAATATGAAATGATCACATAAGACTCCGTACACATAAATTAGAACTGCAGATGGAAAATAGTACTAAATTCAGTGATAAAAAAACTTCTTATTATTTGGGGTTAAATAGTAATAAATAAACACATGAAATTATTTTATTTCAGTCCAGTTTCTAAAATTTAATAATAATGTAACTCATTTACAACATTCACAATAGTATTTTCAAAGGGGATTTTCTCTATTTTAATTTTTCAAATGAGAAACTGAAAACTACTCTGCAATATATCTTATTAGTCTATAAAAAATACCAATTTTGCCAAACGTTTCGTACACTTTTTATTCCAAATTTGTTCAACTTATTTCTTTGCAAAAAAAGTCATCATAGCTAAAATTATAAATTAGTTAATTTTAATTTATATATATATATTTTTAAGAGATAATACTCAATCTTCAAATATTTAAATTGATAATTATCACAAAAATAAAACTTAAAGAATTTAAAATAAAATTTTAAGAAATTTTAACTCAAAATTGCTCATATATCTAATAAACTTAACAATTTTTTTAAATATCATATTAATTATTAGATGTAAAAATTAGTGCTAAAAGCTCACGGAGGTATCTTGAAATTTTTATATGATGCATATTTAAAATTCCAATAAATGATAA
>MKEJ01049746.1:0-12568 GCA_001753735.1 Embelia ribes | reverse complement strand
TATCGTGCAATTCAATGCTATAACCCACTACAAACAAGAATTCACCGAATATCATTCATAATACTAACTACGAATATAGTCCTATGAAAATATATGCATAAATATGATATGACACATCCACACTCTATATATGATTACTATTCGCGATCTACCCGTACCTACGAAGTCTCCGAATTTCTTACGAACAAGCCGAGCAAGTTTCCACCAAAAGTCCTCTTCTTGCGCCCCAGGAACGATCTAGTTAGGAACTTCGAATGACCCCGAACTTAGTCATAAAGATGATTCTTAAGGCATTAGAAAGAAGATGGACTAATTTATTTTCTCAGATCCGAAAGGGTACGGAAATCGAGAAAAATAAACGAGCAAAAGAGATGATGAAATTTATATCAAAATATACCTCGTACTTCTACGACTCCAAAAATCTACTTTTTAATCGCAGGTCAACCTCCAAAATAGATGGATCGTCAATGTGAAGTTTTGAGCTCTTAATACCTACACTATCTCTCTCATCCTTTCTATTTCAGCATGAAGTGGAATAAAAGGGGGAAAAGGTGTTTTAAAAGCCAAATAAAAATGGGATCCACGACTTTATTCCCGCTGACTAGGTATACTAGTACACTAGTATACCGGTATCCCCTTAGTGTGCTAACTCCCAGTGAGCTTTGAATCCACTATCTCCTTATATAAACTGGGTGTACCGCTACACCAATTTGATGTACCGCTACACCATTGGGTACTGTTATAACACTTAGTGTACCAACTTACAGTAAGTTCTAAATTTCCAACGCTCTTCTCATTAATCTGGTGTAACGGTACACCAATTTGGTGTACCGGTACACCACTGATTAACGTTACACAACTTGGTTTACCGGCACTTTAACCAGAACAGAATTTTAACCAACAATCCACCAACAAAATTTTTCTAATAGGGCGCTGCCCCGCACCCCATTAGGAGCGACTCCTTCTTAACCCCTGCGACTTGACCAGGCAGGTCGAACCCCGTATTATTCTATTGAAGTGGCAAACAACTTTCCGAAACCTCTACAAATGGATTCCTACAAACTCGAATATATCCCCTGACTATAAAATAGATGCTACACTACGAATGCATATCCACGACGAGTCATAGTCCCCGACTATGATAATGCATATGCAACTACGAATGATATTTGCTATCTACAACTACGAATGTAACGATGAATGTATAAATAATATCATTAAGTGCAATTAATAATATTATTTAATTTTTACAAATTTCCTGGACGTTACATTTATACGCAACTCAAATTATTTCATGAATATTGTATGAAAAGTTCAGGTTTGGAGATTTCTTAAACGTGTAAAATAAATAGGACCCTCAATATTTATTAGACAAGCTAAGTTTTCAAAACTTTAAACTTCTCTTAGAAATTTCAATCTAAGGATTGATTTGGTTCCAGTTTTATGGGGGAAAAAAACTAGATTTTTTTTTTCTGTTTTTGAAAAAACAGATAACATAGAGCATAATTTTTTAAAGTTATTCACGCCACAACAGAAAGAAAAAAAAATTGATTAAAAGTTGAGTAACCGAATATAATTTAGATTTTAAGCCAAATACTAAAAATTTTAAGCTTAAAACTGCAACCAAATAGATCCTGATCAAATGAGCCATGTTAAATCATTAGTGTGTCAGTCACACTAAGATATCTCGTGAGGGCACTTATGTCCCCATCCCGGATAGAGACACATTGCCTAGATGGGGGTGTTGAGCCATTGATTTTTAAATTAGTGGCTGAAATTAATTATATTTCGGGTTTTGAAAACTAAAAATTGAAAAATAATCATCAAAAGATTAAGAACCAAAACCTTGACTACAATAAAATAATTAGAATTAAAAACGCGTGCAATACTTTATAAAAACTTATGGTGCACGTTGGTATACAATATAGGCAATATAAATTCAAAAGCAAAAATTTAATGTAGCTTTATCTTAGTCTAAGAGATTTGGTGAAGACTGATAGAAGAACTAAAGAGAATAAATGTAACCATGGACTTTTAATACCAAAACATGCATGGAGTAATAATTCCAAAGTGTACTTTTCAACTCCATAGTTTTACGTAGATTAAAGAAGAAACTCAAATTTCTGTTGATTAGACTATGTTTCACTGTATTTAAAGATAAAGTTTGTTATCGATATAATCGTCCATTAAATGATTGATTAGCTCCATTTACTTCACATATATATGTATACATATATATACTTATACTTTTAATACTAAGAATAATCAATCAAACAGGAAACGGGGCTACCTAGCAGTGGTGTTGGGCCATCTATGCCCAACAAATCTGAGCCATCAATTTTTGAATATGTAGCTGAAATTACATGTATGAATCTCGCATAAAATTTAAATTTACAAAAACCTATTTGATCCCATATTTAATTTTAAAATAAACCTAATACAATGGGAAAGAGTTGCCCATGTAATGAAAATTTCGAGTAAAAATTTTCATTTTTAATAAATAATATTATTAATTATTTAGTGTTGACACGTTGTATTAGTGTAAGATGTGACATAAGTGTTGAGGTGTTGGCGTTATCGCATTGACATAGCATTGTACGAGACATTGCATTTATTATGTATTACATATGCATTATGGTACCAACATAACCTACCATATGTTGTAGAGACATAGTAGAGTGTCGGTAATGTGTTGTGATAATGTGGGAACTTGGATTTGTGGTGTGAAGTGGTGTAGATGTGATGTTGTATTGGAGTTTATCGGTAGTTACGTAACGTCACGTAGATTAAGTTTTAGGCAATCAAACGACATTCCGAAACTTGCAATATACTTTTATTAGTATCTAGTGATGATTACGTGTGATTTTGGAAGTTATTGACCTAAAATATTGGCTCAGGCAATAGTCCAATTCTAGTGGGTCTGATCGATCCAATTAACTATTGGATCGATCCAAAAATGGAAACCAATCAATCCAACTGCTTTTGACTGAATTTAATTGGTGTGGACTGAACATTTTAAGTGTTATGCTTTATTTGTTTGGTTGAGATAGTAAGAGTAAGTGAGAGGAGGAGGGGGTGATAGAAAAGTTGCTCTTCTTCTTCTTATATCATCTAGCTCGGGTGATCATCCATGACTAAAAACTTGATTTCCATGATCCTTGTTGCGAAAGCTCTCATTTGGCGTAAGTCTCACTTTCTATTTTTCTTGTTCTTGTTTCCTCATTTTCCGTGCCCTTCCGAAATAAGAAATTAAATTTGATTTTCTTATTTCTTATCTTGAGTGTATCATTTTATTCCATATGTGCATGTTGTTTGAGGTTTGTTTGGAGATAAGGGGCAAAGAAGTGGGAAGTTGGGGGTTTTTGACGTATAGATTTCTGGTGATTTCTAGCACGTTCGTAGGTACGAGTATACTACAAAATAGCAACACAAACTTGAGTCTATGTAAATGCTCGATTGGTGTAATTTGGTTGGTTTATGTATTTGGCTAAAGCTTGTTTTCATTACATTGTTGAGTTGCTAATTATAATGTATAGTAGATGAGCATGAGAAATGTTGAATTATATATGTATGCTTCATGTACATCATTCGGCAGTATTCATGAAAATGTGTTATTGTGGACAATTTTTTAATTATTGAGAAATAACTTTTTTGGGAATGAAAATGATGTTGAAAATGATTTTTATTGAGGTTAGAAACAAATACTTTTGTTTGAGAAGAATTGCAATGTGTTTGGTGAGGACTCTCGATCAATAAAGAAATGTGATATGACTTCAAATTGGAATAAGTTTGAAAGTATTTTAAAATAACTTATTTGCATGTGTTGCATACAATTGGGGTTTAAGTCCTTTTCGACATTTATTTTTTTGAACTCTGTCAACTTATTTGTGAAAACTTACTTTATAGAGAAGGCTCGGTGCCTTATTGTGGAAATCGAGAATCCTGTACAAGGAAAATTTCCATTGATTGGCATCACTAAGAGAGAGATGAATCAATGTAGTCTTTGATAGGCATCACTAAGAGATAAACAGATCAAAGCAAGAAAATGATCTATAATAAAAGCTCTTTTCCTTACTTGACAAGACACAAGTCCTACTTTTCTTTGAGTTGTTGAGTAGTTGTGGATTGTGGGTTGTGCATTGTAGGGTTGGATATGTGTGTTACATTGCATCGATATATACATTATATTGTAGCATGTTATTGATCAGATTACTAACACATCTAGTTTATTGTATTATTTCGTAATCTAAATCGTACATTTCTTTTTGCATATCTTGTCATATATTATATATTGCAGGCATTGATGTGAGTGACAACCGCCCTTGAAGTGCTCGGGTTTGCCTTCTGTAGATAGCTTGTGAAGTATTACTTTTGGTTATATTTTGAGGAGCCTCATTCATGTTGTTGTATCTATTTTAAGGCCTATACATTGATGTTATATATGATGTACTTTATTTTGCATATTACAGTCTTTTGTAGTCTTAAGTGGTATCATTGTGTCCATGTTAGAATAGTTTGTAATATGTTGTTCTATTGACGAGCATGGCTCTTACTATTGTATAGTAAATAGGCTAAATATTGTTATTGTCATTGTCATTATACTTATATCCAGGTAGACTACAATATATTTTATTTTGTCGCACTCTGATATTGATTGTTGTAGTTGAGTTTTCCGAAAGTAACGGTTTATTATGTTTCTCCGCCTCCCCGTCAAAAATCAATATTTTTATTTTTCTTTTCTTTAAAAATGGATTAAAATTACCCATCCGGGTCTTTAGGATTCGAGGCGTAACAACCCATCACATTGTCGAACAACCCCCTTGAGCCATAAAACAATAGATAATTCATAAGAGTCCTTGAAATACATGAGTTGTATATCTTTTACCGTGTATATTGAAAATATTTTCGGTTATGTACTCTTTTCGTCCACGAATAATTAGTTCATTTTGACTTTATAATTTTTCGAACATGTTGCACACTTTTTTCTTTTGTATCTTTAATTATTATAAATTTTAGTTAATTATCACTATTATTCTTTATAATAAATATGCATAATAATAAGAAAAAAAAATCGATAGAATCAAATCTAGTCATTTACATCTATTTAATATTTGAAAACTTACTTTTTAATTTTTCCCTAAAATTGTCGTCAATTAAACTTTACCAATAATTTGTGGACCGAAAAATTACTAATTAATGAAATTAAAATTTGTAAGATCAACTCCACAACGGATGACCTCAAGTTCCTTTGTCTATTATTTTGTTTGACTTGTGTGTCCTTTCTTATTTCCTTTCAATAACCATTCCTTTAATTTTTTTAATCGCTAGTAGCGTATGGATGAATCCAAAAATGTTTGTTCTCTTTATTGTTTATGTTCCTTCCGTTCCAAAAATTAAGGTTCATTTTATTATTCATACAAATTAATAAAAATTAATAAATTTGATCAAATTATTAAATGATTATTTTTTTTACTAATATGTCCTCATAAAAATATGAAAAAATTGTAGTCATTAACAAAAATAAACATATTAAATGAGGGCATGATGATAAAATACTTATACGTAGTAAATTTGCTGACCTAGTACGAGTGAAATATAATTTGGGATAAGCGAAGGGATTATTTTCCTTAGAGTTGTTGGTATACTTGTCTACCCTTGACTTGTACACTGTCATTAATATTATATATTGATTCAAGTTACAATTTTCTTGTTTGTTGATCGCAGCAATCATCACAAGTTTTTAATATCTGGAGCCCCGATATAAGGTTGACAATGTCTAAATTATGTTGAAAATTATTGTTTTTTTTTAAAAAATTAGTGTGATGGAGAAAATTATCACTTGCGCCATGAAAAGGTCATAGACGATTTCATAGCTATTTAAAATATTTTCAACTTAGACAAAAAGGTGATATCTATAGGCCTTAGATACTTCAACGCTGATAATTTGATTCTAATTACCTAACATCAATTTGTTAGGTTTGTGAAACTGAAGACATTGTATACCAAATCTCACTATCCAGAATTCAACTCTGCAAATCATTGTGTGTCTTATGGAGATTAATTTGTAATGTCCTGGAAGTTTTGAATAACTTTTTCGCATTTATAATAATATTATTAAAGTTTATAATAATATTATTATATTATTGTGAACGAAAGTGCATAACATATTGTAAAATGAACTATGAAGTTTTAATGTGTAAATAGAAGTATTGAAGTATGTAGACGTGTTGCGTGTTGAACGTGTAGTTGTAGCCTTACTCTCTTATTAGTGTATCGAAGTCGTAGCCTTATAGTTGAGTGTTGTGCGTTGATGCGTAGTGTGGGTATTGGTGTTGAGAAGCATGTGGAGTTGGTATCGTGAGGGGTTAGTGTTAATGCCTTAGTGTTGAAGAATTGAATATTGAAAAATGTATTCTGCTAGGGAATAAGTCGACTGATATATGTTGACTAATAGGGAATTAGTCGACTTATTCATAGAATATGGCGACTTATTGAGTGTACAAAAATTTAAGAGAGTTTTGTTTCTCATGTGGGGTGAAATAATCGACTGGTAGGACTAAAATGTTGACTTATTTTGTCGCACCCTGAATTCTAGCCATGAATCCAGGGACGCAAGCTATTAGTAACAAAAGAAAAGAAAAAGAAAAGGAAAGAAACAAAAGAATAATAGTGACTAGAATAACCAAAAGAAATCAAAACATTTCTACATTATCCTTGCCAATATATATCCATAATCAGAAACAAAACTTGATTACATATACATCAAGTATCATAGTATATCGATCTCTAAACTAATATATACAACAGTAGTTACAAAATAACTACATATGAAATCAAGCTAAGTACTTGTAGCCAAAATGCCAACAGTTATACATAAAAGAGGTCCAAATACTTATACAACATAACCTAGCAGTGACTTCTACAAAATATAACTAAAGAAGTACTATTGTGCCCTCAATAGTCTAAGCCTGCCCGCTATGATATTCATCCCCTGTATATTTATATCTAAATAGTACAAGAAAGATATAACGATACAATCAAATTTCTAGTAAAACTCTAAATATGAGTTTAAATGTGCAATGATATGTATGCATATGCAAAGCTATGCCATATGTCACATAAATCCTTCAACCAATTCCAAAAATTTCCTCTTTCTTAAACAAATTTCCAAATCAAACACTTTTACCAAAAATTTGCATTTCCATAATTTACACATTCACCTTATTTCACATATTCCTCATATTCCTCATTTCTCATAATCAAATGTTCATTCCGAGCTTTTATTCAATTTTCTCATTTTTCAAACTCATTTGCTCATTCCGAACCCAAACAGATTTCTCATGTAAAATCAACAAGACTCGACAAACATGAGACTAGTATTTTTAATTCGGCACCTCGTTAGGACTACTCACGCCCTATATAGCATATAAAACAGCGCGAGCGACACACGTATTTCTATTCTTAGGCCCGACTTGGACCTGTCAGGACGCTCATAAAATCTCTTATTTTAGTTTAGTAAAATTTGACTTAGTCCCGAAAAGAAATAGAAAATAGTCAAATTAACTTTCGATATGCTTATGTTTTTTCTATTCGAAAATTTTCATATTTTCATTCTAAAAACAATGCCTCATGCGTAATGATCATGTATGTATGAAATGTCCAAATAATGTTAATATGCACATGATAACATGATAAATTAAATATAATACAACGAATAAAATGAAGTATGACAAATGCTCCAATATAGGCCTTTCTTTTTAAAAATCCGATAAATGCTCATATGAAATACATAAATAGAATTCCTCTATTTAAAGCATAATTTCTCCATATTATATTCACATACTCATAAGAACCTCATAATTCCGAAATTCATAATTAATAAAACCACATACATAAACCCTCATAGTCATACTAGTAAATACACATCAATATCCGATAATGGATACTTATTATTTATGGTAACCCTATTCAACTTCTGGTAGTCAATATACATCCGCCTTGACCCATCTTTCTTCGGTGGTAACCCTATTCAACTTTTGGTAGTCAATATACATCCGCCTTGACCCATCTTTCTTCGGTAAGAATAGTGCAAGAACACTCTATGGTGAATAACTCTGTTGAATAAATCTTTTTAGCTCTAAATAATCCAATTGCACCCTTAATTCTTCCAATTCTGCTGGAGCCAAACTATAAGGTGTAATTGATATAGGACGTGTAATAGGCATAAGATTAATAGTAAAATCTACCTCTTGGACATGTGGAAATCTGCTATGATCTATCGGAAATACATCTGGAAAGTCCCGAACAACGGGTGGAAACTCTGCCCTAGAAGACACTTCCTCTAACAGATTAAGGCTAGAGAACATACCCAACAGACTAGTCTGGAAATGACAAGTATAAGGAAAAAGAGAAGGACTTTCCCCTTGATAAACAATAGAAATTCCATCTGAAGTTTTCATATAAACCCTCATCCTTTCACATTCGATTACAATATGAAAATGGGCTAACTAATTCATACTGATAATGATATCAAAACCCAATATGTCAAAGAGAACAAAATTATATATGAATGTATGATCTGCTATAAGCAATTCACAGTCTCGATAGATACTATCCATATAAATAATGTCCCCACTTGGGGTATCAACATAAATCGACTCATTTAATTGAAAATGGGAAAATCTAACTGATGAACAAAACGTGATGCAATGAATAATCATGATGTGCCCGTATCAAATAAAATTTATGCCCATATAGAAAGAAAGGATAAGGTACCTCGAATAACTGAAGGCTTGACTACTTCCGATGCTTGAGGCATAGCATAGGCATAGGCTTGAGAAGACTGACCCTACTGGAATCCTCGCCGAGAATTACTCCCCTGAAATCCACTATGCAAAGATCCCACACCCTGAATACCATCCTAAGAAGACCCAGAACCATGATAAGAAGTAGAATATGGTACCATAGAAGGCTGTCGAGGTGTTGCTATCAAAGGGGCATACTGAACAAATCCACGAGAGTTGCCAGGGATTGTAAAGATCTCTAGACATCTAGTACGTAAATGTCTCTTATTGCCGCAATTTTGACAAAAAGCCTGAATGTGCTCTTTCTTGCCACAAAGAAGATACATTTGAGGCAATGAACAATCCCGAGATATATGACTCGGTTGGCCACAGTAACACTTTGGCCCCCAAACTACCGACCTTAAAGGTACTAAACAATTCGAATAAAATTGGCCTTGATAAGATGAAGTAAAGGCCTCCGGAGATTTTTTCCTATCACTACTACTACCAATATTCAAGTTACCCTCATGGTTGCCACCACCAACATAGCCACCCCAATTGGCTGAACTAGTTCTAGAATCTGGAACCGTCGAAACTGATGATTGCCCCAAAGGCTTTGAAGAATGACTACCCTCGATGCATTGTTTAGCGAGTATGCCTTCTTCAACATTTATAAGGGCGTTGAGACAACACTTATAAGACCTAGGTAAGCCTAAAGCCATAGAAATGTGAATAGAAGGATGTAAACCCTTATCAAACTATCGAGATCGAAGCTTCTCAGTAGCAATGAGTTTCGGTGCATACCTCGAAAGGCTCGTAAATGCCCTTTAATATTGTTGAACCGTCGTGCCTTTCTGCATTAGATTTGCAAACTTCTCCCATTTCCTTTCTCCAAAAATATTTCTCAGAATGTTGCCCTAAAAAGAAGTAGAAAAGACTCAATTTCCTCTCTACGATATGCATGCTTTTATAACCATGAATATATATGCTACAACTTTCACGCCCTGAATTCTGAGAAACTTTGAGACGTGAACTTAAATAAATAAAAGGAATAAAATAATGGCAACATAACTAACAACCATAGCCCATAACCCAGCTCCAACAGTAATCCATATATACATATAGTCTGCCTACAATGTATACATATATAATAAGCATACATATAGCCTGCCTATATGTATACAAAAAGAAACATCACAGTAAACTATCGAAGTTTACTACCACATCATCAAACTGCTTGTTTGTTCAAAAGAAAATATAAATCTTATACATAATATCAAGTCTCGACTACAGAAATATAACATAAAAATGAGGTTACGTCAACCACATTATATCCAACAATACCTGCCTTGAATACAAAAATATATACATCAATATTGAATCTAACTGAATACAACTTCAATATATAGTGTCCAATACAAAACACATGCTTCTCAAGCATGAGCCAACATATACATAATAGAAAAAAATATAGGTCAGATTCTAAATAATAAGACAAACAAAAGTTGAGATGTATATGACAAGTATGCACATGTTATGCAAAGTACTCTGCTAAACTCATTCTAGTTACCAATTATACCAATTACTAAGTTTTCATATCAGAGTTCCAATTCTAACCACAGTATATCAAATTCAAATTCTACTTTCTATGTTTCCAGTTATACTAAGACATGTTTTCAATATGCGGAAAAAAACTATAAGTTCACCTAGATTTTAACATACTTTCACATATATCTACAAATGCCCAAACTACCAGCTCATTTCAATACATCTCAAAGCATGCGGGGTAAGTACCTAACCACTGATGCCACCTCTAAACTCATCATGCATATACCATTGCTAGCATCTTAAAACCAATACCAAAGATAAGATAGTAATGAAAAAACAAATACATAACGACATATATTCTACTTTCTGAACTCTTATACCAAACCACATGCACTTTTCATTTATTGAATTTAAGTTCCTGAACAACCAGGATATCAATGCTCTTTTGAGTTTTGAAATCATGATTCATACTTGATTTCAATTCCAAACATCATTTCATTTTTCAAAACCGAAAATCTCATAACTAAAACCTTTTAACTTTAATGGCCAAACATTTTCAAACATCTTTTCTTTTCAAATTTGTAAATAAAAATTTTCAAACACCAAAGCATACATTTCAAATCCTCAAATATCTTTACCTTTCAAAACTCATATTTTCGAATAAGTGTTGTCATAAAAATCCATTTCTGAATCATTCAAGGGCTTTTCGAGGCTTAAAGGTATGGGTAGATTTCAAATAACAATATTATTATGTGTTATATGGTCCACATCATATATATATATATATATATATATATACTCTGCAGTATACGCTCCACATCATATATATATGGTCCACAATATTGTGATGTTCAAAACATTTGTATACTTTTTTTGCGAATTTAAATAAGATTGTTAATTATTTTAACAATGCTATTTATCTTCGTTCAAGGCATTTCATAGTTGTTTCTTATATTTCGTTGTTGTAGTATCTCATTTGCAGACATTGTATATCTCTCGTAGTCATGGATTATCATTTTTCATGGACTCACTTTGTATCATTGTAGTTGTTGTTTGTTGTTATGGAGGTTTAAATGGGTTGATTTGGTTAAGTGTTGAGGTTTGGCCTTAGTCAAACTTTAAATTTTCTTTTTGGATTGTCCAGAGGGTGTCTAACTGGTTGAACCGTCAGACAAGGCGGACGACAACCAATCATAGGGATCCCTTTTTTGGCCAAAAATTGGAAATTTTTCTAAGTGTTTTTCCTGTGTTCAGAGGGCTGCCGTCGGTGTGCCCGCCAGTGGACAGCGTCGGACACCCTACTCAGGATCGTTGAATGTGACTGTCAGATATATCATTGTGCATAAAGTACTTTTTGACTCTCAAAAGTTAGTCAAATGTGTCACATTTCACTTTATTCTGAATAAGCTTACAGAGAGAGAGAGAGAGAAAGTGGGTGATTTGAAGCTCATTTATTTCGGCACTCATCCATCTAGCTCAGGGGATTGTGCAGGAAATATTTTTGCATTTTCGAAGCCTACGTTGAGAGAGCTACGATTTGACGTAAGTCCCATCCTCTCTCTTGTTCATTTATTTTTTCTCAATTTGTGTGTCTCTCGGATATATCAAATTAAACATACACATCTTCTTCCTATCATCTCGTAAACTAATCTTTTGTATAGGTTCATGTTGATTTGTAATCCCTAGTTTGTTCATTCCCGAGGCACTATAAGAGGATTTTTTGGGGCAAAGCTCATAAACATATTTGGGGGATTTCGTAGGCATACAAGGTACGGGTAGATTACGAATAGCAATTTAAATTTCGAGAGAATATGTGTGTCGACATGTATTTACATGTCTTATTTTTTCTCATTTGGTTTTGTTATTTATATAATGATTTATATTTGATAAATTTTATCTATAGTATATTGTAGCATATTATTGCACAATTTATTAGCTTTATATTCATTGAATATGTTGTAGTATTGATAATATACATCAATGTCATCATAGAAATTCTCGTATCATATGTCGTAGCATAAAACATAAACATGGCATTGTATCATTGTTGTAAATATCAAAGTCGAGCACATTCAGGATATTTGTAGGCTTTTTAATGATAATTAATAGAACAATATTGTTGTATCTATTCTTGCAAAACTCGTAGTTACGTTAAATTTAAAAAGGCACGCTTATCGTATTATAAAAAGCATGTCATAAGTAGAAACTTGAAAAGCATAAATATCATGAATACATTG
>MKEJ01049731.1:0-18264 GCA_001753735.1 Embelia ribes | reverse complement strand
ATAGTAGGCATGACAGAGGCGACGTAGAAGTTAAGTATTATTGTTGCTCATATAGAAATTTTGTGGAAGCAAGAATATGTAATAACTTTTATTTCTTAATTATTTTTGTTAAGTAGATAGTTTGGGGCGATATCCATGTAAATTGGCCATTTACTCTGTATTAATATTATTTTTATATAATATTGGCGGTGACCATCCTATTTCTTTTTAGCGTAGTTTATACATATATTTTAGGACGATCTATATATATGTATTTTCTTTTGTGCAACTTTGATGTGATTGCTATATATAGACAGACAATATAGCTATGTAGTGGAGATTAGATATTGTAGTGATGATGATAACGTAAAAATATTTTATGTTCTTTTTATTTTATTTTCTTTATTTTTTCTCTTTTCTCTTTCTCTCGCGATTTCCAGATCACGAAATTCAGGGTGCGACAGTCGAACTTAAATTCGATCAGGGATCTTTTGAGTTGAATGGAACTTAAGTACAATGACACTCAACTTTATTCAGCTCAGAAGAGACAATTGGTTAATTTGGTTGCAGTTTTAAGCTTTTTAATCTAAGAAAAAAAGGCTGAATGCATCTAGTTTAATGGTTTGGTTGGTTTTTTTATAATATTTGGCTGCACAACTTTTAATTTGAGTTTATTGTCTATATTATTTGAACTTAAAATGAATACTACAAATTTAGTAGTCATCATGCTAATTATATTTTGAGAAATGTTATTTATACTGTTTTACTGTTTTACTGTTTTAAATGATAGATGTCCCAATTATTTTGTATAATATTTTTCAAAGAAAAACAAATCAGTGAAGGCATAAAAGTAATTTTCGAACTTAACACTAACGCCTTGTAGTATTGGGTTAATTTTCTCAAACATTGATCTTATTGTTAGGCATTTTCCCAAATTCATATCAAAATGATTTCATATTACACAGGCTATGGCAAGTTGGTATTTCATACATTCTATATTAGCATAAGACAAAAAAATTCGGTTTTAATGCTAAAATATATGACAGTGAGTCATAGTGTAGAATTATGTGGTTTCTTAAAATGAGTTTATGATGTCATGATTGGGTAACGAATATGTAAGAAGAATAATTTAATATTATATAGATTTTCTTGAGAATATAAATTAATATGTGCCAATAACCAGGCAGAGTTTTACCCACTTTCCTACCCAATCCAGTTTCAGTGACATCGTTGATATCCCAGGTGAGTGGATTTGTTACTTATGTATAAATATTTTAATTTTTATGTATAATTGGAAAAGTTATGTTGACTAAAAATTATTATGTCCAAAATTGATATATCGAAGATATTTGTTGTATATTCTATATAGGTTGAAATAAAGATTTTGAACATGTGCATAATGATGTGATTGAGTTTGTTGCGCATAACCTCGATGATAATGGGACCAGTTTATATAAGACAAAAGGATATTTTGCGTTTGACTTTGATGGCTAGCGTAACCTAGTAAATCAACGGTTATTTTAATCAGATCAGCTTAAAGAATAAACTTAGGAGCTAGACTAAGTGACTTTAAAATCGATAATTGGATCCAACGTAAACAAGTTTTAGCACATAATTATGATTACATGGTTTCCCACATTTGAGTAATGATAAAGAAATATTATTTATTGCACATATGAAATGTGACATAGGAATAACAACAAAATGGCTTAAAATGATATATAAAACATATATAATAATTTATTACAAATTATTTTGAAAAGAATTCCAAGCATTATTTT
Source organism: Embelia ribes (assembly GCA_001753735.1). Lineage (NCBI taxonomy): Eukaryota > Viridiplantae > Streptophyta > Magnoliopsida > Ericales > Primulaceae > Embelia > Embelia ribes. The sequence continues at coordinate 16,504 of MKEJ01049731.1, read as the reverse complement.
GTATAGTTCATACTCATTAAGCTCACTAAGCTCTTTTAGCTTATCCCTCTTTTAAATATTTTGTCAGAGGTGAGTTTGTTGGCTATCTGTAAATTGCTGCAGTCGGGACCTAGTACTACCTCCATTAGATGTGTCGTTCATTTCTTTATTTTGTCATACTACTTTTATGAATTCATTTCAAAAGAGACTTACTAAATAAGTTTTTGATAATACTAGTGTGATTTGTTTCAAGGCTTGTTATTTTGGATTGGAATAATTTTGTCATTTATCAGTTTTCACTATTATTAAAAGATTATAAATTAGGCTTACGTATACCTTAGTCTTTGGCTTTGGTATACGGCCGATGTCAGTTCCTACTTTGTGGTGTGACATTTCTTGGTATAACAATGATTTTGAAAAGCAACTAGTGGTCGTTTAGAGGAGATTGGGTCCCTATGTTTTAGGTGTACTGTCCTATATACATTTATTTTAATACTACTTTCATTTATGATATATTTTTATGTCGTATGGCACCCCAAAAGAAGAAAATGATTGCCAAGAAAACGAACGAATACACTGTTCATATTTCATCATTTAGAACTAGTAACTGCAGATGTGAGCAGCCTCCGGCTCCAACTATTGCCCCAACCCTAAATAATGGAGCACTCACGATGCCTGCAAACTCTGGTACATACAATTCAAAACTCTGTTACGGATGTTCAAATGATGCTTGCAAAAGGGACCGTGTTTGACACATTCTTGAAAGCCAACCTACCTAACTTTCAAGGCACTGGAGGTGACACTAAGGCTATAAACTGACTAAAGTGCATGGATAAGATTTTTGCTTGAATTCAAAGTTCAGATATGCAACGTGTAAGCACGGATACTTATACACCGGAGATTGCTGCAGAAAATTGGTGGGATACCACTAAGCAAATGTTCAACAATGGAAATAAGGTTTGACATGGGCAGAATTTGTAAGGGTCTCCTAGGAGAAATGCTATCCATAGAAAATAAAGTAACAAAAAAGCAAATGAACTTTTCCTCGAACTAAGACAAGGCTCCATGTCAGTCACATAGTATGAAAACAAATTTGGAGAGTTGTTTCAGTATGCACCATATTTAGTGAAGGATGAGCAAGATAAAATCCTAATCTTTCTGAAAGGACTATGGTCCGACATACATAATGATGCCAAGATGTTTAGAACTCCCATTATAGCTGATGGAGTTGTTACAATACTACTTGCAGAAAGCAAACTCAATCCTTAGAAACAACAAGGACAAATAAAACAAGGAGCACAAACTTACTATGAAGGATACTCTAAAGGCAGGAATTATTTTAACAAGAGAAAAACTAGACCACCTGCATCTAGTCAAGATTTTGTCTAACAAAACCGACACCCTTGTTCGCGATGTAGACCCTTTTGCTAAAAACTGTGATGATTCTCCAAAGAAATATCACAATTGTGGGCAAGAGGGACACTTACAGTATAAATGCTCAAATCAGTCTTCTAGAGACAACCACTTTGGGGAGAACCATTTAACTACCATCAAGCTGGTCAACAAACAATTTAGGCCACAGGGGCAAAAACCCATTGCTCAAGGCAATATTTTTGCTTTAATGCGGACATAGGCAATAACATCACCTTCAATGGTACAAGGTACTATTTATATTTTTAAAGTGCTTATTAAAGTACTTGTAGATTCAAGTTCTACAAATTCATTTGCAGCTCTGAGATTCCTATATTGTGTGCCCATACCCATCATTCATTTAGATAATATCTTAGAAATTACCACACCAATGGAAATAATTGTGATTCTAGATTCAGTTTGTTGGGGATGTATTATGAAAATAGAGGAAAAATCAATGCCTGTTGATCTAATCAGTTTAAAAATGAATAACTTTGACATCATCCTAGGCATGGATTAATTATCATCTCAGTATGCCATCTTGGTTTGTCACAAGAAATAGGCTATCTTCTTCCCACCTGGATAGCCCAAGTTCGTGTTCTCAGGGGACAAAATATCTCGTTACCAAGTTTCATTTTAGCGTTACAAGCAAAACGAATGTTGAAGAAAGGATGCAGTGGATATATGGCCTATGCCAAAGTAGAAGAACTCGAAGAGCTAAAACTTGAGGACTTACCAATTATCAATGAATTCCCTGATTTGTTTCCCGATGACTTCCCATAAATACCACTTCAACGCAAGATTGGTTTTACTATCGACTTGCTACTAGGGACTACCCCTATATCTCGAGCACCATACAGGATGGCACTAGTTGAACTAAAGGAATTACAAGTACAACTATAAGAGATCTTAGATAAGGAATTTACTAGGCCAAGTGTATCACCATGGAGAGCTCCAATTCTATTCGTTAAGAAGAAGATGATTCAATGAAGTTATGTATCGATTATCAAGAATTCAACAAAGTGACGATAAAGAATAGATACCCTTTACCTCGTATAGACGATCTTTTTTATCAATTGCAAGAAGCACGAGTTTTCTTTAAGATAGATCTACAATCAAGCTACCATAAACTGAGCATTAAGGGTGATGACATTCTTACATCGTCTTTTACGACTCGTTATGGACACTACAAGTTCCTTATTATGTCTTTTGGACTAACTAATACCCCAACAACCATTATGGATTTCATGAATCTAGTGTTTAAACCTCAGTTGGATCATTTTGTGATCATTTTTATCGATGACATTTTAATATACTCCAAGATTAAAGAAGAGTACGAGGAACATCTAAAGATTGTATTGCAAATCCTTTGGTAGAAGAAGTTATACGCCAAATTCAAGAGTGTGACTTTTGGCTGGACAATGTATCATTTTTGGGGCATGTGGTTACTAAGGATGGCATTTTTGTTGATAAAAAGAAAGTGGAGGCTATAGTAGAATGGTCGCGTCCTATAATTGTTTCTGAGGTACAAAGTTTCTTAGGTTTAGCAGGATACTACATAAGTTTATTGAGAGATTTTCTTGACTTGCCTTACTGCTAACCAACCTTACTAAGAAAGGAGTGAAATTTTATTAGACGGAGCAATGTGAGAAGAGTTTCGAAGAACTTAAGGAAAGATTGGTATCCGCTCCTATTCTCACATTACCAACACAAGGTAAATGATATGTAATTTATAGCAAGGCCTCTAAAGAAGGGCTTGGTTGCATGCTCATGCAATATGAGAAGGTGATATTCTATGATTCTTGTCAATTGAAGTCACAAGAGAAAAATTACTCTACCTATGATTTGGATTTAGTAATGGTAATATTTACTCTTAAGATCTGGCGACACTTTTAAGATCTGGCGATACTACTTGCATGATGAACCATGCGAGATCTATACTGACCACAAGAGTTTAAAATACATCTTTATTCAAAAAGGGTTTAACATAAGGCAAAGAAGATGATTGGAGTTGATTAAAGATTATGACGTATACATATTCTACTACCCATAGAAGGCCAATGTGGTAGCCGATGCACTGAATCTACAGGCAGTGGCCTAGCATCATTAACTGTGCAACCCTATATACTAAAAGAATTAAGTATCATAGGTATAGAAAAGATTGCACATGGACGAGCAAAAGCATTATGTAGTCAGTTAACTGTTCAACCCACACTGCTAGATAAGATTAAGGAAGCTCAACTTGAAGATGCTCAATGTAAGAACTTCAAGGAAGATTTAATTAATGGAGACTTAACAGAACTTTCAGTTAACAATAATAGAATACTAAGATTTAATGGTCGAGTTTGTGTTCCATAAAGTAGTACCTTGAAGGGAGAAATCTTGTCAGAAGCTCACAACTCGAGATAGAGTATACACCGGGGAGTACTAAGATGTACAAAGATGTAAAATAACAGTTTTGGTGGAGTGGTATGAATAAAGACATTGTTAATTATGTGGCACGATGTATAGTTTGTCAACAAGTAATTACAATCATTGTCTATCCCTGAATGGAAATCAGAGCATATATGCATGGATTTCATCTCAAACCCGTGCTGGTAATGATGTTGCATGGGTGGTGATAGATCGCTTGACTAAGTCTATATACTGTCTCTATCAAGATGACATTTTCTCTTGAGAAGCTTACACAGTTGTATGTGAAAGAGATAGTTCGCTTACATGGTGCACCTATTTCAATAGTCACCGATCGTTACACTCGATTCGTGTCTAAGTTATGGGGGAGTCTATAGACAACCTTATGAACTTGCTCGAGTTCAGTTCCCTTATCATCCTCAAATAGATGGCCAATTGGAGTAAACTATTTAAAAATTGGATGACATGTTAAGAGCTTTTGCATTGGAATGGAAATGGAATTGAGATGAACAATTGGCTTTAGTCAAATTCTCATACAACAATAGCGACTAGTCAAGACTGAGAGTTGCACCTTTTGAAGCTTTGTATGATAGGAAATGTCGACCCCTACCCTAGATCTTCTAGGTTTTTTTAACCCTATTAGCTCTTATTCCAACCTGTTATGCTCTGAAATCCGCGACAAAGGGATGTGAGGTATAAGAACAGAAAGGAAAGAAATATAATAACCATTAAATCCCATTTCCTGACTATAATTCATCATGCTATAATATACATAATATGGCTCATGAATACATTCTCTAAAACCTATATATACATAATCATACAGCTCTACTTACGAATAACAATAAACCCCTTGTTTAAGCTATAGGCTTGTCAAAATAATAATAAAGAAGGTATAAGTATGTTCTTCATCTCGCGTACAAGAATCAAAATTTACCTATACTGTCGTACTTCATCTCGCGTACAATAACCAAAACATACCTATACTGTCGTACAACATCATCGCTAAATCAGAGTGTGCTACTATAACCAACATATGCAATCATCATTACTGATACATAAAAATAGCATATAGCTACAAAATGTACCCCTACATAAGCAACAAAATAGCTTATCATGTGCGTCCTGAACTAAATTTTGGATCTATATAATTTAATAATGATGTATAATAGGAAACGAAAATATATGGGCTAGAAATCAACAATATAATAAATCTGATAGTAAGTGGTAAATAATATGTATATAACATGAACAATGAACATAATAATTAAATGTATTACCATGTAAATAATAGTGTACACATATAATCATTACCTACGAAGTAGCATCCGTATCCGAGAATATAAATCGTCAATGGTAATTGCTTAAAGAGGCAACATATATATATGAAACTTATATCAACCATACCATCTACGAATCAATGCCCTTATGCATACGAGACTCATTTTGTTCACTATTTCTACGCACCAATGCACTTATGTGTACGAGACTAATCTCGTTCACTACAACTACGAACTAATGCACTTATGCATACAAGACTCATCTCGTTCACAACGGCTACAAATCAATGCACTTATACGTATGCACATGGGGTGTTCCTTATACGCGAGACGACATAACTTCTCTAACGACAGAATGTCCTTCTATGACTCGCCACCACAAAATGATATGGTTACGCTGCTACAAAATGATAACGTAAACTATGGTCATGCTACGACATAGTGATAACATAAAATATGGATTTTTCCTTTCTTAAAATACCACATTTTCTTAAAAATGGGGGCATTACTTATACCCCTTCTTCTTAAAACAATTTGGGCGTTTCGTATTACCCTGGGTAACTTATTACCATAGACTTATAATTGTAGCATGAATGCTTATGAATGTAGTATGAATGCTAATGTTTGTGTCATGCTTATGAACATGAATGATTCGCTAAACGCCTTACGATCATGCTACACTATGCATCTTACTTAACATATATGCTACAACAAAACGTGCCATAAATGGGCAACATACTTACATAATTCTCACGACAAAACGTGACCTACTCTTGCTTATAACGTAAAACAAAATGTACTAGTATAATAACCAAACTAAGCTTGAATAACTTACAAGCTTCCGATGCTTAATCAATAAACATACTACAACTACTCATATACAACATGCTTTTGATACTTAATCATACGTCGCCAAGTTATAAATCTTCACTTTCCTACATTAGCAACGCATACTTATATGCTTACTTGTATTGCGTATGTCATATATATATGTCACGATGTAAAGTGACCCTGCTTACTTATAACATACAACCTTGAGTTGTAGGATACGTCCTTTGAGTACTTACATACATTTTCCAAATACTTACATATAAGTATGTCACCACTTAGGTGACCTATGCTACTTGTAATACGACGAAATGTATACTTAATATCTTACATGTATTTTGACACCGCATTTAATGTAGGAAACGTAGGGCATCTAGGGAAAGTATAACCCATACATAAATGAACATTACATCTAAAGTTTAAACATGAACATACATTTCACTTACGCATATACATTTAAACTTATACTATTGTTCGTTTCTGCCCATACCTTAATATGTATGCCTCCGAACGTCTAAGCCAATGCCTCACCAAATCGCCCCTTCTTTAGCTCCTCTTAACGAGCTTTTTACACCATACAAAATGAGACTAACCTATACAAATAAGTCATCTACGAAACATAAGAAATAAATTAGAACAATTTATTTCAACATAACTTGACATGGAAATTGAGACAAATTCTATGAGAATAGAAATAGACAATACTTACGTTTATACATACGCCTCACAATGGTGATAAGAACGTATGGAAGCCTCAAAGCCAAACGATGAGAAATTCTAGATGATATCGCCCCCCGTAAACGTTGAAACTTCGGCCCCCAAAATGATCTAGTGAACGAACTTGGATCATATTATACCTAGATACAAAAATGATCCGTACGAGATAAGGAGTAAGAAAACCAATGTATTTCAACATACCCGAGAGGCACAAAAATCGAGGAAAAACAAATGAACTCAGGAGAAAGAAAAATTTATGCAAAAATGATCTCCTCGAGGCAACGATTCCAAAAATCTTCTTTTTGAACTTGGGCGAGCTCCCGAACTAGATGATCCCGAGACAAAATGATGAAATCCCCATTTCCCCCCTCCCCCTTTTCTCTTCGGAATATATGAGAAAAATGTGATAATGGGGAAAATGGTAAGGTCAACTACTTAAAAACCGAGTTTGGCCAGTTGGATCGATCGATCTGCAACTTTGGATCAATTAAATAAGTTATTTGGATTGATCGGAGAAACTGGAATTTTCAGGGCTCACATCTTGGGCTGAAAACTTCCAAAACAAGTCGGAATCACTAATATAAGTCAAACAATTTCAGAATAGCTTTTGAGTAATCAAAACTCGATTTACGTGACAAAAAGCTACTACCGACGAACCCCGATGGGAATCATCAATAACAAGATTTAAAACGACTTCAAGTGTGTTTTAATATCTACGAAAGATATACAATATCTATGAGCAATGTTCAGCCTCTGTATCACGGCGAATGAAATTGAATAATATTGTTTCAAGCAATTAACAATATTATTTAAATTAGCGAAAAATTTACCCTTAATTTCTTACATATTATTCCACAAATCTTATACAGTATCAGATTTTGAAATAAGTTTATAGGCATTCATATGGCATAATATTGTATATGCTTGCAAGTTATTTCAGACTAATAAGTATAATACGCTAGTACTGATGTTATATTGATTATTTTCCACTTAGATATGTTCAGACCTAGTTTGTTAGTCACACCGGTCAATCCTTGTCATACCATTGGACTTTAGGTGAGTGGTTTCGTACCCTATGTATAAATATTTTGATTCCTATGCAATGATTTGAAAAAGATATCTTGAATAAAAAATGTTATATTCAAAATTATATCCAAAAGAGATTTGTTATATATTCTATCAGGTTTATACATGGATTTTGAACATATGCATAATGATGAATATCAGGTTTTCTGTGGGTGAACTCCGATTAAATATGATTTGGGAATAGTTTATGTAAAACCAAGGTATATTCTGCAGTGATTTTGGGGGCAAGTGTAACCTAGTCAATCAATGTTTAATTTAACCAGATCGGCTTAAGAAAAATTGTCGTGCCCCGAATACCCATAAACTAGGGGACGCGATAATGAGAAAAATAATGATTGTAATAAGAAACATAAAATAATAAGATGAATATGAAAATAGATACATCATAACTATTCCACATTCCAAACGAACCCAATAATACAACAAAGTTGTATATATACATAACGAGTTCAATAATAGCTATAAAAATCAAAAGTGGCAACGACAATCCACAACTAGATTACATAATATATAAAGCTAAAAAAATATGAAGGCCAATAGCAACACTGCATAAAAGAAAGTTTCAAGTTACTGGCTCTACAAAAATAAATGTACATATACATACTAACTACATCCTCTGAACAAAATAAACATGTGTAAATGAGGGGACATATTCTAAATAAAAAATAGCTATCATAGTAGTCAATATCATACTGAGCATGACCCGAGCTAGCTTCTACACCTATAATACAAATATGAGAACCAATATTAAAAAAAAAATACAGTTAGATGGTCAATCAACAATGTAAGTATGAGATTATGCAGTATAGAAATGTATACCACATACTCACATAAAAATAATTGTGTACATGCTTATGGAAAGTAAGTAAGTACATATGCCATCAAACTACTAATGTTCGAATGTCTACTAATACCATGCTAGCTCGATAACAACTCCAACTACGACTCAAGTAGAAAGGTGAGACTAGTATCTCTAAAAGGTTTTGAGGTTTCCGCTCGCCTTACATACAATCGACGCATCTTATGCAACGTAAATCATAGGTCCGACTTCAAGGTGCACTAATACTTAGAGTATCGAAAATCTCTATCCCTGCGCAGGTTTCCCAGCTCTTACGGTAAGGGTATATATCCCCAAGCTTATCTCGCTTCCCGAAGGGTTAAAATCCCGAAGATTTTTCTCGAAAAAGTCAATATCAATGCCCTGAAAAGAAATAAAAAAACTTAAATTCTATTATGGTAATGATGATAAAAATGAGACCACGTATTCATAATATTCATGCTTTTCAAATTTTCCCGGATAGTATGCTTAAATTTCATGTATATAAGGCCATGCAATATGCTATAATGACTTGAGGTAACAATATTATAGCCTTATGACATTAATAATGATATATATATGCCACACTAATTAATATAATAATATTGGGGAAACAATATTAATACCATGCAAATTCTACAATATGGATGCTGCGAAATTACTATAACAACAATTCCCCAAAGATAGCAATAAAAATGCTATAATAATTTCCATATATGATTTATCAAATATAAATCATTTTAGCAACCCAAAAACACCCTAATATGTTACAAGATATGTAATTACATGTCGATACACAATGCTATTTGCAATCTACTCGTATTTTAGAAGTAGCTAAAAAGCCCTCTCGCAAAGTCTTACCAAAAAATCCAAAAGTGCTTCGCTTCGCCCCGCGATTTGATCTAGGAGATGAATACAAATCGTCAAACACCTAGACATAAAGATTTTCTACTCATTACGAAGAACAAGAAAATCAAACTTATTTTGGCGTACAAAAAAAAATACAAAAACCAAGAAAAAACTGAATGAATGAGATGAGAGACAAAACTTACCTCGAATCGTAGCTTACGTACCAAGGATCAAGAATATGTATGTTGTTTGACCAAACAACCCCGAGAGCTAGATGAAATTGGGGCTTGAAAGTGGAAGAAAATAAATCATCTTGCCCCCTACTTTTTATATATGAACCAGATGAAATGAGAAAAATGAAGAAAAAGTAGGTTTGATGTGACTTAAAGTCAAAAGGTTTCTATCCGTAACAGTCAGTATGTATGCTAACAGTCGACATATATTTTCTATAGTCGACATATATATCCCCAAAAATAGACAGAACAAATATGGCTATAACAGTCGACATATATGTCTTAACAATCGACATATATTTTCTAACAGTCAGCATATATACCCCAAAAAATAGACAGAACAAACATGGCCCTAATTGTCGACATATATGTCTTAGCAGTAGACATATATTATAACAGTCGCCATATATTTTCTAATAGTTGATATATATATCCCCAAAAATAGATAGAATATTTCAAACCCCTTTTTGACCTTATTGCGCTTAGAATTGACTTTTCATCAAAACATGAAAGTTGTATGTAATTGAAATATCTTTCTAATAATATATCATAAGCTTTCATTGGATTTACGAGTAGAGATATATGACTAAAATACCAAACAACTATTATGACTATAAAATGATATTTAATGTTTACAAATGAGACAGTAAGACAACGATAGATAAGCAACGACTACAGAACACCACGAACGAAGATGAATAACATCGTTAAAATAATTAACAATCTTATTTAGATTTGTGAAAAATTTTATACAAATTTATCGGACATCGCATCTCCCCACATTAGTTAATTTCATCCCCAAAATTAGCATATACCACAAAAGAATAAGAAACATATCGGAAGTTGTAAATAAGTTTGGATACTTGACCCATACATCCTCTTCTCGCTCCTAAGTTTCCTCATTGCTATTGTGGTACTTCCAAAGAACCTTCACCCCTTGAATACTATGACGATAAATTATTTGCTCCTTCGAATCTAAAATCTGAATCGGAAGAAGTTCATAAGATACATCTCATCTATATATAAGTCATCAAAATTAAGCACATGCAAGGGATCCCTTATATATTTCCGAAGTATAGAAACATGAAAAATGGGTTGAATGCTCGAAAGGTATGGTGGCAAGGCCAAACGATATTCCATTCCCCGACTTTATCAAGAATTAAGAACGGACCAATGAAACGAGGGTAGAGTTTTCTATTTTTGCCAAAAAGCATAACACCTTTACGAGGGGAAGCTTTCAGAAAAATATGATCGCCAACCTCAAACTCCAAAGGCCATCTCTGATTATCCGCATAGCTCTTATGTCTACTCCTCGCTATCTCTAAATGCTATTTAATAAGTTGTACATTTTAGGTTGTCTCCTAAACCAAATCCAGGCCCAACAATGCACTACCATTGACTTATGCCCAACATATAGGAGATAGATACAGTCTCCCGTATAGGGCCTCGAAAGGTGCCATTTTGATACTCACATGATTACTTTTGTTATACGAGAATTCGATCAAGCTAACATGGTTTTCCAAATTTCCACCAAAATCAAGGATTCATGCTTGAAGCATTTCATTTAGGGTTTGAATAGTACACTCAGATCGTCCATCTGTTTGCGGATGGAAAGCCTTACTTAATGACAGTTTAGTCCCCAAGGCTTCTTGGAGACCCGACCAATAGCACAGAATGAAAAGGAAATCTCGATCTGAAATAATTAGTACTGAAACCCCATGCTAACAAATAATTTCATCAATACATAACTGATAGAGCTTTTCAATAGTGTCAATGATACAAATAGGAAGGAAATGAGCATATTTTGTCAAACGGCCTACGATTACCCATAAGGCATCATTCCCCCACCTCGACCTCGGTAAACCCACAACGAAGTCCATTATTATCCGTTCCCACTTCCACTCAGGAACGAACAATAGTTGAAGATGTCCTCTAGGATGCTGGTATTCAACCTTTACTTGCTAACAAATAATCCACCACGATACAAATTCTACAACATCTTTTTTCATACCACGCCATTAGAAATGACGTGAAATGTCATGGTAAATTTTGGTGCCACCGAGATGCACCGCCAAACTAAAATGGGTAGAATCCCATCGCGAATAGAATTGGGCACAAATAAGTGATTTGAAATCGCAAACTCCTATCTTCCAAAAGTGTCCATCTATCAAGCCCGTGTTCACTAGGGATACGAACTTATTAGGTATATGATTTATCATTAACATGTTGTACTTCTACCACATGCGTGACCAAAGTAGATTGAGCAATGATAGTGAATAAAGAAGCTCGACCCTCAGTTTTAGCATATTCAAGCCTGAGTTCATTCAACAAACGGATCATTTCCCACTCATCAACCACAAAGCAAACAATATAACACCGAGTCTTGCAATTTAATACATCCACAACAATATTTGCCTTCCCGGGATGATATTCAAGATCAAAATTATATTACTCAATATACTCCATGCTCCTTCTCTGCATCATGTTCAAGTCTCTTTGAATGAAGATGTATGTCAAAGACTTGTGATCCAAATATATTTTGAATTTCTTCCTGTAAAGATAGTGTTACCAACACTTAAGCGCAAAAACTTCTGCCTGAAGCTTCAAGTCATATGTCGGATAATTCTACTCATGAATTTTCAACCATCTCGAACCATAAGCAACTATCTTCCCAATTTGCATCAAAACACAACCCAAATATTCGTGTGAAGTATCACAATACACCGAATACCTGATACCTCACTCCGGAATGATCAAAATAAGAGTTGAAGTAAGAACCTCTTTCAAACGAAGAAATGATTCCTCACATTTAGGACTCCATTCGAATTTAACATCCTTTCAAGTGAGTTTTGTAAGAGGATCTACTAAAGAGAAACGTCCTTTATGAGACGACGATAATAGCTCCCAAGTTCTAGAAAATTGCGAATCTCAAAAACAAACTTCGGTCATTCCCAATTGGTAACGGCTTCAATCTTGGAAGGATCAACCGATATACTACCATCGAAAACAACAAGACTAAGAAATCTAACTTCCTACAACCAGAATTTTCACTTAGAGAATTTGGTATAAATCTAATGTTCCCGAAGTGTCAAAAGTACAATATGAAGGTGTACTCGATGAGCCTTTTCAGAAGGCGAATAGATGACTGTATCATTGATGAACACCACAACGAAACGGTCTAGATATGGTAGGAAAACGCAATTCATAAGGTCCATAAATGCCAGGGGCATTTGTAAGACCGAAAGGCATTACGGGAAATTTATAGTGACTATATCGAGTACAAAAAGCCATTTTTTCAATATCCTCCTCCCGAATTGTAACTTCCCGGAAATCCTGAGTAAATTTTTTGCATTTATAACAATATTATTAATGTTTATAATATTGTTATTGCATAAATGATATAATTATAGTGAGATTGTTATTTGCATTTAGATGCACGTGTGTGGATTGTGAGTTGTTGTTTGGTTATGAGGATTGTGAGTTGTGAGTTTTGGTGAGTTATATGTGGAGATATATATATTGCATTAGAGTATTAATTTATATTATCGAGTTGTATTTTTTGATAGCATTTAGTGAGTAGATTGTGAGTGTTGTTGTTGTGAGAAGTTGACCACTTACGTTCCCCTATAGGTAAAATTTACACCCACTAAGCTCTTTTAGCTTATCTCTATTTTAAATATTTTGTTAGGTAAGTTCGTTGGTTAAGTGCAACTTGGTACAGTTGGGACCCAATGTGACCTCCATTAAGCTAGTCATTTTATTTTTTATTGGAATTTGATTTACTAATCTCATGCATGTGATTGCAAGTATTATCATTTGAAGTTTGATTTCTCTAATAAGTTTATAAACAATGTTTTCATTTTATTTCAAGGAATGTAAGTTTAGATTGCAAACTTTTATTATTGATCTATTTGTAATGTATTATAAAATTTATGTTAGGATTACTTGTATCATAGGTTTCTACCTATGATGTACGACAAGTTTTATTTCCTATTTGGGGTGTGACAGTTATCATTCAAATAAGAAGAAGACAACGAGGAACGATTACGGAATATTATTATGAGCTGATCATCTAAGCGGGAGAGTTATAAATTCATTGACGTAATGGATGATACAATGCCTCATTTATTCCTCAACAACTTTAATATTGCCATGTTTAAATAGAGGCATGACTTAGCCTATATAATCACACTAAATCCAATGCAAAGGTGTGCAGAAAAAGAGAAAAAATTGGAGAAAATAAGTATAGTCTATATTACAAATTTTATTTTATTTATTGTACAACTTTGTAATTTGTTTTCTATATAAACAAAAGTATATACCAGTATTAGTTATGTGGACTAACGTCAAGTTGAACTTGTGCTAACTTGAGGTTGAACTATGTAAATATTGCATCTTTTATTTTACTTTCTTACGGATTATTTTATTTACTTTATAGTACAATCACATTACTTATAGAATTTTTAATATGAAAAAATCTCTACAAAGGACCAAACATTCACTTTTCTTATAAATCATAGCCAACATCTGTCATTTTTGTAAACTCTGAAACTATTACTGTTCCAAATGAAAATAAGAGGACTAATGCCATTTAATTCAAACCATGGGGACCATTAGTATAATCCACCGATCTAACCACTAGACAACACAACATGTTGCTTGTAAATGTGCCAGGTCACCCTCTTCTCCTCTATGGTACAAAACAATTATATACATACACTACTATATATCTATATATATTGGCTGCCGGCAGTTTTGACTCCAGAGAGTTCGTCGGTTAGCCTAGACGGTGCCTTATCTCTCTCTCTCTCTCTCTCTCGCTAGAGGTTCGGCCGCAGTTAATTTCTAAATCAAACATCATTTGTTAAGATGGCGGGGGAGGTGGCGGAGGGGAACCGTGAGGGGACGGCGACGGAGGGGACGGCGAGGGTGTACAGGCCTAAGGAAGGGTCGTGGATACACACGATCGTAGCTCTGACGGTGTGGCTGGGTGCAATCCACTTCAACGTCTTCATTGTTCTTACCGCCTTTTTCCTCCTTCCCCTCCCCAAATTATTCGCGTAAGTCATACACATATATATATTTGTGTGTGTATCTATGTGTTGTGATTTGCGTTTTGGTGCTTGTAATTGTGCAGGGTGTTGGCTGTGCTTGTGGTGTTTATGGTGGCTCCCATGGATGATAGAAGCAAATGGGGAAGGAAAGTAGCTAGGTCAGTTATTGTGTCACACATCTATTATATATATATGTATATATATATAGAAGTTAAAAGTTATGTATGATTCATGATATTTTACTACGTGTATTTTTTAACGGTCAGATTTATTTTTCTGTAAAAAATCTAATGGTTGAAAAAAAAAAAAATATAAAGTTAGGTCATATGCACAAAATTGTAAAAAGTGGGGGAGTTACGCATATAGACAAAAGAAATAAAATTTATGGATAAAAGAATTCAATTATTGTATCTATTTTTGTGTTTTTATTTTCCAATAGCAAATTTATTCCTAATGTTTATATTACAAAATATTAAGATACCTGAAAAATCTAATCCTACAAATTTTTTTTAAAAAAAAAAAACTATCATAACATAATTGGCAAATCATAATTTAACAAAATTTATGGCCAAAATATCGAAAAACTAAATAAATTAAATTATAAAAAAATTTAAAAAAAGTTTAGTTATGGAGAAATAGTTATTCATCCTATTATTTGTACTTTTTTTTTTCTTTTAGTAAATTTATTACTATTAGTTATACGTTCTTTTTTTTTTTAATGTAGGGGTTTTGTATGTATAAAGTGATAACCAGTAAGAAAAGCTCGTTACGATAATTTAACAACCAAATCATAAGAAAACTGAAAAACCAAAATATAATACAAATTATATGACCAAATCATAAGAAAATTTAAAAATCTTAAGATAAAAACTAAAAACCACTAACTCATGGAGTAAAAAAATTAAAATTTTCTTTTGTTTGTGTTTTTTCATCTTTAGAAAATCTATTATTTGTATTTTTTATTCGTAAGAACTAAATTGTAACAAAACTAAAAGATCAATATTTAATAAAATTTGATAACAAAAATATTAGAAAACTCAAAAAAAAAAAAAACTTATAAAAAAAAAGTTATTGAGAAAAAATCCATTTTTTTATCCTATTGTTTGTAATATGTTTTAGCAAATTTATTCCTATTATTTGTATTTGAAATCTTTTACTTCAAATTTTGTATTTGTAAAAGATTTCAAACTTTAAAAATCTAAAGATAAAAAACTAAAAAATCACTAACTTATGGAGTAAAAAATTAATTTTTTTTTTGTTGTTTGTGTTTTTTCCTCTTTAGCAAAATCTATTATTTATGTTTTTTATCCGTAAGAACTAAATTATAACAAAACTAAAAGATCAATATATTTAATAAAAATTGATAACAAAAACATTAGAAAACTCAAAAAATAAAACATGAAGAAACTAAAAAGAAGTAAGCTATAGAGAAAGAATCCATTTCTTTGTTCTATTGTTTGTAATCTTTTTTAGCAAATTTATTCATATTATTTGTATTTGTAAAGTAAATGATTTTTCAAAGCAAAAGATTTCATTCAAATTTACTTTACAAAAGTGATGAACTACATATGGTTACTATTATTCAACCCAACCTGTTAAGTGAAAGGTTAGTTTTACCATGGTATCGATGGCTATACCAAGAATAGAAAAATAAGAGAGATTAAATGTCATAATAAATTAAAAATGGCGTTGATGAAAAATTTCATTGTTTTGTGAAATTAGAACATAGTTTTCTCGAAAGTAAGATGTTCATGGTTCAAATCTCATGCCATTTGTGATTTACTTTTCTAATAAAAAAAAATTCATTAAAACAAGTCTGAAACTATTACTTTGAAAAAT
>MKEJ01049727.1:0-19305 GCA_001753735.1 Embelia ribes | reverse complement strand
AAATCTTGTAGGTATAACTCCAACTTATATGGTAAAACGTAATTAATTTTTGATTGTATACGTACATGCCATTAGCAGGATCTGAATATAATTTTTTCACTACGTTCCTTAAAAAATGATAATAATCCATAATGGGTAAATACTAAGAAGGTAATCTAGGTGATTACTAACTATTGAGTTTTATCAATCATGAGAATACAAAAGTTGGTAGATTTTCTTTACATGATGCCACGAAAAAGTGACATTGAAAAATTTTTATTATCAAAACCACTAATGTAAAAAGTAATATTTTTACATACACGTTGTATCAAAATCGAGTTCTTAAGTTACTTATAGCAACCTCCCAGTCACATCCGATCAGGGTTGGCCCAAAGGTAAGGCGGGCCAAGCAATTGTCTTACCCTGACCCAAATATGGGGGCAATATAATTTTAATATCTAATTACTAAAATACCCCGAATAAAAACCACGTAAGCAAGGCGAGGGGCATCGGGATGTGCACTCGGTACCGAATTCTCCGATTGAGGAGCAGAAGAATAGGAGTTTCTTCGTAATTCCACCGGTGGAAGTAGCGACAGTGGTGTCGGCCACCGTGGCCGAAATGGTTTCACCCGATTAGATCTCGAGGTACCTTAGTCTTTGTTTTCAATCTACATTTTTTATGAGTACTATGTGTTTGATCTAGTGACTCTGTGTATATACATGTATATCTTCAATCTTGTTATGTGAATTGGGATTTTTCACCAACACTGGCCAATTAGTATCACCGGATTTGGTACCTTAATTCTGTATTTTTTGTCTACATTTTCTATGGCTACCATGTGTTTGATGAAATATCTCTGTGGTGTATATATATTCAATCTTGTTCTGAACTAGATTTTTTGCTGCTAAATTTATTTAAATGTGTCTTTGGATTTACATATTTTTGTAACAATACCGGATTTGGGCTTTGTTAGGTTCACAAATTTGCCTATATGTGATTATGTACATGTCTACTGTCTTTCCTTGCAATGGGTTTTTGCAAATTTATATAAAAATGTCATTGCATGATTATATTTTGAAGTTTGGTTCTGTTATGGATAGCGGTGTTTGTAAATTGACTAGAAGTATATGGTTGATCTTGGTTTGAATTGGGATTTTTGTGAAGTCACAAACTGAATTGGTTTTTTGTAAATTCACAAAAAGTTCATCTATGTTGTTTATCTTTTAGATGCTTGTATATAATTATGCATCTCTGATCTTGTTTTGAATTGGGTTTTTTTGTAATTTCGCAAAGATGAGATGGGATTTTTGTGCAAATATATGTATCTCTGATCTTGTTCTAAATTTGAAATTTTTTGTAATTTTGCAAAGATGAGATGTGATTTTTGTACAACTATATGTATTTTTGATCTTGTTCTTAATTGTAAAATTTTATAAATGTGCAAAGATGAGATGAGAGTTTTGTAAATTAACAAAAATGCAAATGCGTTTGTATAGTTTATTAAGTTAACAAAAATATAAATGAATTTCTTATGAGTTTTAAGATAATGGGTTTTATTTGTGGTTTTGAAATTGTTCCAATGATCTGGATTTGAATTCCTCTTTTTTTTTTTTCCAGCAATTTTAGCTTTGAAGGACGAATTAGCAAAGTGTAGAAAAAGAAATGCTGAGCTCATGTTGAAAGAATTTATCCTCTTAATAAAAAATGTGCCGTTGATGAGAAAATAATTGAGTCTAAGATTGAAGGTGATAAAAAAGAAAAGATGAATTACATAGCTATGTTAAGATATGGAATACAAACAAACCCGGTCTCTCCTTTTTGTCTCTAAATTTAAAGGTCACCAATTTTTTATTCCTTAATGGTAAATTGATAATTTGACTTGTGAAACTGTGGTGAACTCTCTGATTTTAGATCCAAATTTTTTATTCTTTTCATGAAACTTGAATTGTGTATATGTGGTGTAGAATTTTACTATTTTAGTTTTTTGCTGTTACAATTTAATGTAATTTCTGCAACACCGCCGTGTAAACACTTTCATACTTCTTTGGCCTAAAATGCATGATACATGTAAAGAACACAACATATGATTTTAAGGACGGTGGTGTTTGAAAAATATTTAAATCATCAGGTGTCTAAGAATAAACGTTGAAAGATTGTGCATATTATTTTTTTCTTTTCTTATAAAGGGGCAAACAATTTGTGGTTTGTTTTGGACAACCCCCGTCTCCGGGCCGTTCCTACATCCGATTAAAAGGGAACAGACGTATCACAACCTACTCAATGACAAAATCAAAACATATAACAAAAATAGAAAATTTTTGTGGAATTTTTTTCATGTAGAAAGTGATTGTAGGTGACAATTAGTCAATTTCCTCTGATGTACAAAACCATTTTAAAGAGACGAATCTCCTAACTGCAGACACATTTCTATGCCAATAATAACTAACGGACAAGAGAGTGAGAAAAAAGCTATCAAGTTGCTTCTATACCAATATCCCCCCTCTCGTCCGTTTCTTCTTTTCTTTTCTCTATTCCTGCTTATCTTTTCCCATTTTTATTATTTCTTGTTTTAATGAGCATTTAAATAAATGGTGAGAGATTTTTCTAAAAGATATTTCAAAGAGACAAAACGCATTAAATAACAATGTCTCTTATTTCTCAAAACTGAAAGATATTTTCTAATGTATTTATAATATGTTACATCCTAGTTATATTTGGTCTAGAATAATAACACAAGTAAACATAGATACAATACATATCTTTCAAACAATTTTTCCAATATTGTAGTAAATGAGAAGTTGTAACTTATTTATACAAAAGAAATGAACAAAGAGGTTCTACCTTATTAGAAATTGACAATGAAAGATTTTTTCAATGGAGTTTTTTTTATTCTTATTTTGTTAAATTGAGAAGATGAAAAGAAAAAAAAAAATTGAGCTAAATCTTGTCTTGATTTACATAAATTAGATTCACTAAGGAAATAAATATAAATATGAAAAGAAAAGGTAAAAGAAAAATATGAGGAAGAAAAAGGAAAAAGAAGATGATAAAAAGGAAAATTTTGAGCAATTAGTAAGTTTTTTTTCTCAGTCTTAGGTGTCACAACATGATGATTGGTTACCATTATATGGAAGTGGGAAACTAAACCAAAAACAAAAGTGAGAACTGTGCTCTAAAAATATAGAAAAAAGGAAAAAATGGAGATATGATTGTAAAATTTCTTAGACATAATTAGTTTTATGAAAAATGTATAGAAAACATATGTGATTATTTGATATAGTATTGTCAAATATTTTTTAAAATTATGAATACCCATTATATTTGAATTTCTATACTCATATTTAATACTTTTTATAAATGTATTACTCATAATTTTAAAAAACATACATAAAAAGACTTTTGTTTTAGTATAAAAATGCTAAAACATTATATTTTTATTGATTTTTCATTAATTTGTATGAATATGTACTCGTCAAATTTGCTATAGGTTTCCTGATAGTATCTGTAATGTTTCATATTTGTTTACTCTGCGTTTTCTATTTGTATCATTCACGTTTCTAATGTGTATCATTCGCGTTTCCAAGACATTTGATAAGAATTTCCCATGGATTTTTTTATGCGTGTTCGAGATGGTTTTTGCACGTTTCCCTTAAAAAAAAAAATTGTACTTCGCTTTGGTACCAAAAATATGTTTCGCACTCACATCCGCGTTTCCGATAACTATGGGCAGTACATATTTAGAACCTTGGCTGGACCAAAACCATGTCCATAATTAAATGCCTTCCCTAATTTCCTCCCCTCACTAATTACAATTATGATATAAATTTTATACATATAAATTTGTAGAAAATTTTTAAATATATTCACACATCCATTAACACATAGAAGAGAAATTGCTCACACATAAGAGGAAAATTATTCATTAATTGCAATATTGTTAATTTCTTTCATACATATCAAATAATAAATAAATGTATATAAATATTAAACTCTGTATCCTTACAATTATTACCATGAAATTAAATACCCTTAGAACCACTTGCTATACCAAAGGCCTATAATTCTCCACCGTTGGATCACTTCCATGATCAACGGTTGTCAACTGCCCTAGCCCATTAAAGGCTTCTTGCAATCTCTTTCCTTACATATGTCGCATGAATATCTCCAAATTAGGAAGAAAACACACTCACTAAAGACTAAATTTGTTGCTTAAATCTCTCTCTCTCTCTCTCTCTCTCATGAGCTACCAAAGCAAACCCTCTTTGTACAAAACTGGCCCTCCATTTTCAGCCATTCAAGGATTCTTGTTGGATAATAACAAGAACAATTTTTCTATACAAACCCCCCAAAACAATGGGCAAATTGTTAGTGAAGGGTCATTATTGGTTCACCCAAGTAAGCATCATAATAATTTTGCACTTCCTAGTGGGGCAATTGGTAATTTTAATGGCTATGGTGACAATGTTTTTAATAGTGGTGAGACTGATCTTAATTGGATGCATGAGATTTATCCGAACAAAAAAAGTGAATTGCTGGAAAATTCTAATTATTTCATTCGAAAAGGTGAATGGACACATGAAGAAGACAGGTGATCTTTTTTTTTTTTTTTTTGTAATTTTCATTTTAGAATTCGTTCTTTTCTATGTGGATTTGTTGATGATAATTTTTTTTATTTTTTATTTTTATTTTTTTGGTTTGTAAGGATTTTGATTGACTTGGTGATTAAATTTGGAGAAAAGAAGTGGTCCAAGATAGCGGAGCAGATGCATTGGAGGGTCGGAAAACAGTGTCGTGAGCGGTGGTATAATCATCTACGGCCTGATATTAAGGTTATTATTTTTTTCTTTAGTTTTGATTTGTTTCGATAGTTTATACGTTAATAAACTTGTTAGATTTTCTAGTAGAAAAACAAATCTATGAACTTAGATATTTTTATGACTGATAAAATTCTTGAGTAGGTAATTGCCTTCGTAGAGTTTTCATTTACATGGTCATACTATTTTTACACATTATGAATCAGTAGCACTTTTTGTGATCATTTCTATCTTTGAGTTTTTAAGAAGTTAATTACATCTCATTGGAAACGCTATTTAGATTTTCGTTTTGTGAATTTAGAACTTCATACATACCCATGAAAACATTTATTTCATGCCTATCATCACCATATCCATTTCTTCATACTAACCATTATTACTTCGGCCAAAAAAAGAAGTTCACCACATCCTCATTTTATGTGTATTTGTACAAATAATTTCATATGTATTTATTGAATTTTTTTTTCATATCCTCACTTAGGCAAGCGAAACTTAGGTGATTCCATTGTCTCTTGACACCCCTCTTTCCGTTCTCCTTTTTCATGTGATTTTGGAATCTTTTGACGACAACGCATCAAATTTGTTTCAAAAGAATCCAAATAATCCAATTTTCCATTAATTACTTTTTTTGGAACTTCCCGCTCTTAATTTGTTTTTATTAATTGTTTTTTTTTCTTGCATAATAGCCATGACAAAAAAAATTAATTTTCTTCTTTTCTCTATTTTTTTATTATTTGAGTTTTTGTAGAAAGATTGTTGGAGTGAAGAAGAAGAGAGGATGCTAATTGAAGCTCATATGTTATTTGGCAACAAATGGTCCAAAATTGCTAAGCTAATTCCAGGAAGGACCGAGAATTCAATAAAAAATCACTGGAATGCAACTAAGAGAAGGCTAAACTCGAAGAGGACATGCAAAAGAGAAGGTCAAAAAGCAAAATCATTGCTACTCGAAGAGTACCAACTCAAGATCGTTAACTCTGCGACCTCACCTGCAGCCGCCACCACTCCTAGCAGTTCCACTTTCACTGAGGAAAAAACCGAGTCTCTCGCTTCCTGTCTCGAGGACTTATCAGATTCCTTGATCGCTGATCACTCCCCTCTATTCATCATCAACCAAACCTATGATGATGAACTCAACTTTATGATGAACTTTTTCACTAAAAAGAGTGACGAGCCATCCAATGATAATCACACAAAAGCCATAAGTTCAACAGAGAGGGCGAAAATGGACCGAAGAGTTGGTGTTTACAATGAAGAGGGCAGAAATTTTTTTTCCGACTCCTTCATAAATAGAACGGAGGAAGATCAATTACAGTCCCAAACCCATTTACCTTCCAACGGTTACATTTCCAACCTTTTCGATGGTGCTACTAATTCATCTCCTTGCATGAATGGGTATTATGGTAATTTCACTAATGCAGATTTCATGGGTTCTCAATCTTCGTCTTCTTCTTCTTCAAATGGAAAGAAAGATATGGATTTGATGGAGATGATAGCTTCTTCTCATGGAGGAAGTATCAACTTTAAGCTCTAAGTATGTCCCTTCCCTTAGCAATTGTTGTGAGTTATTTCGAGACCTATTTAGTAATATATGATATTTTATCATTTAATGCTTGTACATAAATATAATTTTAAATTATTTGTTTCATGATAGTATGGAACTTAACGAAAAATACTCATATTTTTTACATATAGCATATGAATACTTTTATAAGTCAAGGTCTTGCATTTTTCCATTGTAAACAACTTTCGAAGAAGTATTTTCAGATAAGGTAAAAGTAGATTGTAGGAATTTTTTAACATAAATTATATTAAATCCACTTAATTTTATAAAAAAATATATTAAATCCGTCCGCATAGCATAGCATGATTTTGTCGTGTCTCATACCGCTATGTTTGGAGAGAGATGATTGGTAACTTACAATTAATCCCCTTTTAACTATTCACAAATGTTTAGTATTATTTTGAAAAGTCATTTTATTAAAATACATCAATTTATTATATTTATTTAATTACTCAATCTATCATAAATTATACAAAATGGGAAGCATTAATTAAGGATATATTAAGAAATAGAGTAAAAATACTTAGAATTTATGTAACCTTGATTGATATTTCTTAATTTTTGTGAAAAAATAAATGTGACAATTAAAATGGGACAAAGAGAATAACATATATTAAATCTATACCATTATTATATGTACCACTAGATGTAAGTAAGTGTCCTCATTTGGTACATCAAAGTTTGGCGTTGTTGGAAATATAGGCCAGTAATATTTGGAGGAAGAGTAATTTACAAGTATGCTAAGTATTTAAGTGGAAAAGTGAAAGAAATTTAGGGAAAGAAACACTTTGTGTTATAACTCTTGAATATTTTTTGGCTTGATACAAATGAGTTATAACAAACAACTACAAACTTTTAGAGCGCGTCCGCACACGTTTAAGACAACTTCTACACACATTCTAGAATGTTTTCAGACTTAGAGACTCTTAGTTTTAGTTTTCTCCACATGGGCAAAAGACACAACGTTAATCATGAGCCCAATTAGCTAATCTTATTGGTCTTTTACTATTTGGGCTAAAATCAAGTTTACCCTTCAACATCCCCCCTTAAACTTGATCTCCTCATATTGAGAAAAGTACTCGACCATCGAAATTTTTAATGACTATTGAGAACTCTTATGATCGAGTGCCTATTAAGGACTTTTATGATCAAGTGTCTGTTAAGGGTTGTTATGATCGAGTGCCTATTGAGCACTTTTAAGGCCGAGTGCCTATTGAGCACTCTTATAACCGAGTACCCATTAAGGTCTCTTTTGACCGGGTGCCTATTGAGGAATTCCAAATTAAGCCTTTGCACATAAAGTCTCGAAAGGATAAGTATTCAGAGTTATTTGGTAGTCAGTGTTGATAGATTAATATCGAACAATGATTGTATACTCATAGTGGATATATACATTGCATGGAAACATACTTTGTGTAGTTTATAGTTTAGGTTAGAAACATTTTATCATTTATTATATTTTTGGGTTGATATGTGAATAGGCAAATACAGTACAGATTATTTGCTTTCGGTTTACTCAGTCTTTGGTATTGTAATTTTAATAGAATCGAATTGTTTTTTGACTCGTACCTATTTGGTTGCCTTTTTGCACTAATTTTCTTATAGAATGCCAAACAGGAGCATGTATTGGAGATCATGAGAATCGAGTCTTGGAAGGAGTCAAACCTTACTCGGGTGTCGCTAGTTGTTTATTTTATGTGTAGTACTCTTTTTATTTCGTTTTAGACTGTTGTAGATCAATGGCCATGATTATTTTATTATCATTTTTGAATAAGTTGTAATACCTAAACATGATAATAAGGCCTAGTTGATTTGTTTTCCTTTTTATTGTTAAATTTTTTTAATAAAATGATTTATTAAATATTGTATTGGGCGGTAAGTTATTTGCACTGAATGTTGTAGGAATTCTGGGGTATTACAAATTGGTATCAGAGCTTAAAGTTTATGATAACCTTGGTAGTTATAAGTTGTTGGGTTTGTCGGTAGGAAGTCTTGAGTTGCTACGTCTAAAAGGTCGGGATAGGCGTCTAGGAACTTGGATGCCTTGCATGTTTTGTGTGCCTTGTTTGCATTAATTTATGTCACATTATTTTGATACGCGTGTTTTATATTTAAAAACCAATAGTCTACAGTAACAAATATCGATACTTAGCTCTATGTTAGTAGATAGGGGACGCCTTGTGGGCCCAACATGGATTGCTGTTAGTGGATGAAGTTAACAATAAACTATTTGGGATTTACTTATATACATTTTTCTTACTACATGTCATCTAAACATGTAATGGATTTTGATTGCTTCCTATGGATTGATTCCATAGTAATAGAGTGTTGTGTTAGTGTGCAGAATTGATATGATGTTTCGGTAGGGATAGATTTGGGTTGTAAAGGGACGATTACCCAATGACATATTGGACTTGTATAATGATCTTAGGAATAAATTTTGGAATTGATGTATATAACTTGGAGATATAAAGATGTGTTGATTGAAAAGGTTTAGAGAAGCCAATTGACAGGCTGAAAATTTCGGGTGATATATAGAATAGTTACATTGTAGAGACAATTTATACTAATGATTGAGAGTTGAAAATGATAGTGGTATGGGGATGCTTCATTTAAAAGGAGAGATTGGAAATTGATCATGAGAAATTTGAATAAGTGTATTGAGCAATCAATGCCAATGGGTGATGAACATTTTAGTCGTATGAACTGCAAATACCTAGTACAACTATGGAGATAATCGAACTTAGATATTTGCCAAATCTAAAGTTTAGCTTGAGTTATATAATAAAGATTGGGGAAATGAGTATGAATCATAGTGAATATAGAGTTCAAAAAGATTTAGTGGTAGTGGACTACTTGAAGATGATTCACTATAATTGTTAAGGTATGAATGAGATAAGAGATTTTAGTGATAATTCAGTAAGTGATGTGATGAAAGGATAAAGCTTGATATTGTTGAATAAGTAGAATTGAACATAAGTTAGTAGCAATTAGGTAAGTAAACATAATAGGTTACGAGTAAGTAGTAAACGAGTAGTATGTGTGTTAAGGAGTGGTAACTGTGATGAAGGTATGTTTTGAGATGTTAAGAGAGGTGTGCATGGTTGGACTTATGGGCTATTGTGGACGTAGTTGTTTGGAATAGGTGTGAGGCCAGAGATGACTAATAATGTTGTGTGTGAAAGGTGATGACGGTGTAGATACATATAACTTTTGATTGGCAATGTGGTAATATTTACAAGAATTGTGTTGGCAAGATTAAGAATCTATTCAGGGAAGAGAATTACTAAAATGCATGGGATCGAGAAGTTTGGGCAAGGTGAAAAGAGTATGGGGTGTGATATGAATATATTAAACATTTAAACATATTTATGATGCAGTCAATGTGTTGGTATGTAGGTGAAGTTAATACATTGAAGATGGTTGATAGGGTAATAGAAGATGAAATCCAGAATAACAGTGTTGAATGTATATCAAGCAAAAGTTGTTGGTGTTGATGGCGTAGAACTATCTTGGGGGCCTCGGTTAGTTTTAGAGATTACATTGCTAACCTTATAGAGTCTCGATATTTGCTAGTATACTTGAAAGAGAGACATAGGATGGTAGTATGGAGGATAGATTGAGATGGAATTGTGGATGTATACGTAGAATGAATACCTTGGAAAGTAATTGAACACCTGTGTTTGATGAGGTTGGTTATTACCAGTTGGTAAGTTTATTATTTTAAATAATTAAGGGGTATGACGAGTCTGTAGTTCAAAGTATTAGGCGCCCTTGTCGTGATTAAGTGTGTTATACTATGTCTATAGGAATCGTCGGATAGGCATCATATGTGCTCTTATCATAATGGAGAACAACTTTAGAGTTCATAATTGGTCGAATTGTTACAGCCGTGATTGTCATTGGTCTGGTAGGGATTATTTTTATTTGAAATCTCTGGAGTTGAATTTATCGTGTCTTTTGGGAGTTATTGATTAGTAAGGCCACCTTGGAGTGTCTGTAGAATAATGGAATCTTAATAAGAAGCTATCAGTAAAGTTCATAATTACAGTTTGGTAGTATGTAGATGCTCGCAATACACAGGTTGTAGTAATGAGGAAAGCATGGTTGGAAGTTATTATGGCAAGTTCAAAGTAAACATTTGTAACTATTTATGAATATAGTAGAAAGTTTGGGGACGAAGTTTATTCTTTTGGGGCGAGAGATGAAAGGCCCTGTAAAACTAAGGATCAAAACTGTAAAAAAATAGAAGTGAAACTGAAAAAGAATTAACTTTCTCAATTATACATTCTCACTTTTATTACGTACGTTAATTGTTTTCAATAACAGAGAGAGAAAGAATGAGAGAAGGGGAGAGGTTAGCCACGCAAAAAATCAACGGATCGCTGGGAAAGAGCAACCCAATCAACAATCAAAGTACGGATTCGGGTTCAACTCCTTGTTCTTGTCGTGTTGAGGTTCCTATCTTGATTGAGAACTCTTCAAGTGAATAACTAGGGCTTTATTCTCCAAGCCTTCTGAAAGAGTTTTTGATTTCTAATAAGGTGTGTGCTGATTTTGAGTTCAATTATATTGGAAAACTATGCTTTTATTATTAAATTAGGCATAATTGTTGATTATGTGATTGGAGGATTAAGTTTTGAGTTATTTCTCATGAAAAATGAGTATTTGGAACTAGGACCAGTCCGAAAAAGGGTTGGATCGGTCGGGTATGGGGATGTTGTGACTTAGACTGGTCCAGGGAGGTTGGACTAGTTGGACAAAAACCAGTGGAGTCCTGGACCGGTTGGAGAATGGGTTAGACCAGTTCAGTTTAGATAGCTTTACACCCTTTCACGAAAAAGGCCATAACTGTCTCTCGAAAATTTGAAATTGAGTTCCATTTGAACTATTAGAAAGATAATTAAATAAGATTTCCCACCATACCAACTTTGATAAGAAAAAGTCTTCCAAAAATTTTCAGTAATTCAGTAAAACTTGGGTCTTTGGCGTATGAGACACTTTCAACGAATGAGTGATCAAATCGTATGTTCAAGTCTCCTCAAAACTTGTCCCTTGCACTTCTAAATCTCCAAAATTTGTTGTTTCATTATGCTATTGATTGAATCATAGAAGTTATTAGAGTGCCCATTGAAGACTCTTATGATATAGTGTTTGTTGAAGAATCTTATGATCAAGTGCATGTTGAAGACTCTTATGACTAAGTGCCTGTTGAGGACTCTTATGATCGAGTGCCTTTTAAGGACTCTTATGATTGAGTGCCTGTTGAGGACTCTTAAGACCGAGTGCCTATTGAGTACTCTTATAACCGGGTACCCATTGAGGACTCTTTTGATCAAGTGCTTATCGAGGAACTCTGGATTAAGTATTTGCGTATAAAGTCTCGGAAGAATAAGTATTAATCCAAATTGTTTGGTAGGCAGTGTCGATATATTGGTGTGGAGCAATGGTTGTATACTCATAGTGGACATGTACATTGCATGGCCACATACTTTGTGTCGTTTATGGTTTCAGTTAGAAACATTTTGTCATTTATTCTATGTTTAGACTGAGATGTGAGTATGTAAATACATTACAAATTATTTGATTTCGGTTAACTTACTCATTGATATCACTATTTCAATATAATCAAATTCTTTTTTGACTCGTATCTATTTGGTTGCCTTTTTGCACTATTTTTCTTATAAAATGCCAAGTAGGAGCTGGTACTGGAGATCATGAGAATCGGGTCTTGGAAGGAGTTGAAGCTCACTCGGGTGTCGCTAGTTGTTTATTTTATATGTAGTACTCTCTTTATTTCTTTTAGACCATTGTAGGTTAATGACTAGTATCATTTTATTATCATTTCTGAATATGTTGTAAGGTCTAAATATGATAATAAGGTCTAGTAGATGTGTTTTTCCTTTTATTGTTGGATTTGTTTAATAAAATAATTTATTAAATATTGTATTGGTTTGTTTGTGGCATGCTCGGAATGTTGTAGAAATTTCGAGGCATTACATCGGCGATCCAAGTGAGGATTTGAGTCCTTCTCTTCCTTTTTGTTGCGTTGAGGTAATTTTCTCTATAAGTCTTTCCGCGTCTCTTCATGTCCTTTGGTTCACAATTAATTCCTCATGTTTCTACTGAAAAATTAAAGTTTAATTCATCAATTGAGAGTGAAATATATATATTTTGTATATAGATGATTAATATTTCATTGGTAGTCATAAAAGACGGCAATTAGAGTATCCTTTCCGGGTGTTTTCGAATAATTCCTCTTGCATAATTACGGGTGTGATTAGGCTCTTACTATTTTGTGGTTAGAAATTCAAGTCTTTATTTATTGTATGCATAATTTTGTGATTTTGTGATTACATACCCTAGTTGATGTGAGTTGGGAGTATGAAGATGGTTACATGATTATTATATCATAGTTGATTAAGTATTGAGTTGATGAGTTGTAAGTTGAATTAATGTGTAAAAGCATTCATTACATGAGACATATACATATGGGAATGAGAAAGTGACATGAGATTTTCATCAAAGTTTTGTGAAACTGTATTGAGATGAATAAATGTGATTTAAACTTAAGCGCATGACGAGGATTGGCCCTTTAATTCATGTTTTGCTTAAATAGGATGACAATGATTGGCCCTATAGTCCTATCTTGCCTAATTAGGGTAACATGGATTGGCCCTATTATGTATCATTATTAAAGGGTGCCAAGGATTGGCTCTCTATTACCGTAATATTTGTTTGGGTTCTCTATTGGAGCTCGGTGTAGCGCTAACTACTCCATTTAAAATCCTTATGCTTAAAGTTACAGGGAGATGGTATTCCCCGTGGTGTGTGTTTTTGTGTTGAGTAAAAAGTTATTTTAAAGATAAAGCTTAGCAACATAATTGAGTTGTGCATCATTAAGCATTCATGTGTGTGATGAGAATTCCTATGAGATGGATGAGTTATGACTTTGATTTATTTGTTATGTTTATGAGATGCTTCATTTACATAATTTCTTGTGGTTGTTAGCCCTCCACTATAGTATTTCTAACTGCTTGTTTGGGATAATTTTCTTGTTTTTTGTTTTTCCCCTTTGTAAAACTCCATGCAGAAACAAATATTGAAGGTCATCAAACATAGAATTAGGGATTAGGTTGAGCTCACCGAAGGGTTGTAGGTGTCATCATTGATTTCAAGCTGTTGTTGATTTATTTAGTTTTGGCCGTAGAGCTAAGACAATTTGGTATCAACCTAATTAGGTGAATTCCAGAATGTTTGGAGCTATGAATTGTTCACTATTTGAGATTTTGATTTAGTTTTCTTGATGGTTGTTTATATATTTCTACATGAGTTGTGATGGAAATCACGTGTCTGGGAGATGGTGAATTCTGGGGCGTGACAATTTGTTATAAGAGCTTAAGGTATACAAAAAATACCTTGAGAGTTGGTGGGTGTCAGGATTATATGTAGGATTTTCTCGAGTGAGTTGGTCTAGAAGTTAGGTAGGCATCTAGGAACTTGGATACCTTCGTATATTTTGATGTGCATTGTATGTCTTGTGTGCTTTGTATGCTTCAATCCATAATTTGCATTTTTCTGAGAAATATTTTCACTTATAAAACTGATTGTTTTTTGAGGCGGAACTCAACGTTTATATCTATGTTGTATAGGCATAGAAAGCCTTGCTGGTCTAACACAAAGCTCTACCTGTAGACAAAGTTGGACGATAAATCACTGTGATTTTCTTTTTGAGGTTATTTTATATTTAACTACAATGTGAAAATGTAATTGATTATGGTTATTTTCTATGACTTGATATCATAGCAATAAGATATAGTTAATGTAGTCATAGTAGGAGTAGTTTCGAAAGTAGTCACGGTGAGTGTGGATGTGTTATTCTAATACTACATGTCCATGAGGTATTTCAACAGACACGTGCAAGCATTGAGCCTTGAGTATTGATGAGAAGATAGCGGTTCAGGATTAGTCATTTTTCCAGAGCTTGAGATATCAATGATGATGCATTCCAAGAGTATGTGAGAATGTTTTGGCAACTGATGGCAACGAATGTAACTTCATTAATAAGGAAAAAGATGAAGATATCGATGGGCAACTTGAAGGTAGTTCCGAGTACAGTTACAACAGTGGAGGTGGCTTATATTGAACGAGTGGATCCTGATGATTCAAGAAGAGTTAAACATATTTAGAGTTTTAGTGTTGATGATCCGATGGTAGCGAATTTGTAGATCTCAAGGGTGGGACATGATTACAATACCCTGAAAGCATCGATAAGATAGTGGTGGTGACAGTGGATACCTTCTAACTTGGAAAGGAAGTTGTACAGTAGTGGAAAAAGGCCGCATAAAAAATTTCGGGAATGTGCAATTGCTGGTGGAATTACAAGTTGTTAGATTTCAGGGGTGACTCTATCCAGATATATATGATGAGAAGGAGGACTTATCCTTATATCAAAATTCAGGTGCTTTCTGTTTTTTTCTTTCTGCGATCCTTCAACATACTTTACACCTTTAAGTAGTGATGTTTATTCAATGTCTCGTCTCTTGATGTTGTTTGACTATGACTAGTCATTACTATTGTGAATATTACCTTATTCTTTTCATTGTTAGATTCAATCATAGAAATGGAATAGTTGTCCTTCTAACAATGTGGTAGTCGATATTGATCGTTGTGTTTTTTTTAAGTCATGGAGTTTGGAACCGAAGTGTTTTAATGTATGTATCTCCATAGATATGCCACTAAGTGTTGGCATTGCTCCATGTTTTATCTGTCATCGTTGCTCTATGTGATTTCGTATTGGTATTTCTAGTATGATCTTCTAGTTTTGGATTGTCGAAATTCAATGTTATTTGGAGTATGAATTGGTTGTCATTCAATCATACCATAATCGAGTGTATCTGTGGATAAGTTGCACTATTCCTCGAAGAAGGAATATATTTTCGGTGTATGGATAAATGAATGTGATTCTATGTTTCTACAAGGATATTTGGAGATTCACTCAACTGTCTGCTTGCCAATCTTTTCATGTCTAAGACCACAGGGAGCACATCCCGAGTTGCCCCTAGAAGTTTGTGAATTTTGTTGAGGTGTTTCTAGAGGATCTTAGTGGATTACCTCCAGTTGTGATTTGGAGTTTCCTATAGATCTTATTTAAGATATGAGTCCCATGTACATGGCTCCATATCATCTAATGTTTACTGAGCTAACAGAGAGGAACACTCAGCTCGAAGATTCCTAGGGTAAGGGATTCAGCATAGAGTTGGTGAGGTATTTGGCTAGAAAAAAGTTGTGTGTATCATGTATAATTGTGGAGATGTTTGAATTGGAAAATTTAGAAATACAAAGTTTATTATGGATTATGTAATCAAGATTATGAGAAATGAGTACGAGTCTTAGTAGAATTTAGAATTTTAGAAGATTAAGAGAAAATAAATAACATGGTATATACCACCTAGAGTAAACTGTTTTGACAATTGAGGTATGTCGTGGCCCAAATCTTTACGACCTGGGAAGGCGAACACGATCTTTCGATAAATACCCGAATGCAGAAAATATTAAAGCATACGACAATAAAGCTCAAATACTATAAGTTAACATGAAATTTGACACTCGAATATACATATAAAAAGCATTTTAGAAACTTACATATATGTACAAAATTAATACATGAAAGGTAAATACCGAGTTTACAAAATATTAAGTGGTTTACTAGCCAAAAAATAAGTTATTATACTAATTACAACTAAGTCTCGACTAATATATAAACACGATGATGTTGACGCTAAGATATAATACGATAACAAAAGACAACTATCATATTGTGGCCTCAACATCGATACATCAAAATAAAATAGCATAATGTACAACATAAGTCCTCGACTTGACATAATCCAAAAGATATTAACTTAAAGTAAGGTGACTAAGCATGTCACATATTCTCCTCGACACCTACAAAACAAATAGAATACAAATGTGAAAATAAAAGCATATGGTTGATTCTTAGTAATACGATAAAGAAGAGTCTATTAAGTACTCAAAATATTTGAATGTGACTTCGTATGCTCATAAATATGTTATATGTCTCAAATGTATATCCCGAATGTAAGTGTACACGTTGAAGACATATGGGGTATGCAAAGTCTCGATACTATGAATGTACTATGAAATGTACATGAATCTCGATAAATATACTCAATTCTTGAACTCAAATATGTAAATCTCGAATATAAATCTTAAACTCGTACCCGAATCTCGACTCAAAACTCGACGAGACTCGAAATAAAAGTTAGAACTAGCAATTTTCGAAGTTGAACTACTCGAATGTCCTATCCTCGAAGTTTTGTATAATTTGAATTCCCTTTTCCTACGATGGCTCTCTCTAGGAATAGCCACAAATCGTAAGCTCGACTTAGAGCCATTAGGTTGCTCATGAGATTCTCAAAGTTTTAGCTTGGTAAAAATGATGCATAGTTTCAGAAAGAAAGTAAAAGACTCAAAACGTGACTCATACGTCATTGATTTGTTGTATCTTGAATATATATTTTATATACCTTAAATTACATAATATGTTTACATGCTCGAATGTTCATACTCGAATTTTCATGCCCAATTATCCATACTCGACTCGAATGTTCACACTCGAATTTTCATGCCCGATTATTCATATTCGACTCGAATGTTCATACTCGATTATCATACTTTAATGACATAAAACACAGACCTCGTTAACTCAATTAATTAGCTACAATTGCTAAGTCATAGGTCATATCTTGAATATAAACTACGAAGTAATCATGCTAGTAAAATAGACATGGCTCAAATGTTAATATTGCAATAGATTCAATAATAAATAAGAATCAAATACAATAAACTCGAAAGCTCGAATGTGAAATGAAACTCATCATACATGACGAATACTAGCATAAATGCTAATTTATATTATTATTTTGAATCTACCGTACATCGAAGCCTGGTATAAACTTGAACTGACACGAGACTCCAACCCTAAGACCCATCAAAACTCCTTGAACGAAACCCCCCGAGATACTCTAGATCCGTCACTCGAATCAAGACAAACCTATACATGAATATAATATACACGAGATAAGAAATAAGTTTATTAACTTTGTTTTAAAGATATGAAAAATACGTACATCAAGACAAGACAAACTAAAGAAAGAATGAACAAGACTTGCGTCAAAACGATGATCTCAAACCAAGAAACTCAACTATCTACTTATTTTTCATAAATGAACTCTCGAAGTATATGAATCAACACTGAATAGATCGAAACCCAAAATATCACGTCTTTCTTACTCCTTCTTTCTCTAACTCAATTTTTAAAGTTTGGTAAAATGACTTTGAGCTCTCCAACCACGAGACAATGTACTGAAAAATGAATGAACAAAACAGAGTTGTCTGACGGTTGTAGAGTCAGTTTGTTCGACCCCTTTCCATCATCGGACAAACGTCGAGTAGTACAAATTTTCAAAAGTTTCCCTGATTTTAGTTCAATTTTATTGACTCTATCATTTTGTCCAACCATTACATCCGACCGTCGAATAGGCATCGGATGCTCTACTCTCAGCCTACTATAATTCACTTTAAAACATACTTTATACATACATAAAGCATATCTATACCTTAATATGTTATAATAATGGATATATCTATGTTTATTACATTATAATATATGTTTAATCCCTTTAAACATATATATAATGCCTAACACTGAAAAGCTCGATAAACCTCGACTCCAATCTCGAAACATAATAATTTGAATGCTCGAAATAATTTAAATAAATAACACATTAAAACTCGAATGATATTATTTATTTATGTGAAAAATTTATACATATTTCTGGGACATTACATCCTCTCCACGTTAAGAAAATTTGTCCCTAAAATTAGTATAAATAAAGAAAAGAATAATAATGTACCGGAATCATCGAATAACCCCGGATACTTTGCCCTCATTCATTCCTCTCATTTCGAAGGTTTTTCCTCAGTTGAACTACTTTTTTCAAAGAACCATAACCAATCAAATAGAACGCCTCCTAAATATTTGATCTTTTATATCCAATATGCGAATAGGATGAACTTCATATGAGATATCCTCATTGACATGAAGATCATCAAAATTGATCACATGAGATGCATCCAGAATATGTTTTTGAAACATAGAAACATGGAAGGCTGAGTACACATTAGAAAGAATAGGCGACAAATCCAACCAATATGTTACCTTGACAACTCTTTCAAGAATGAGAAATGGACCAATAAAATGGGGTGAAAGCTTCCCTTTCTTTCTGAAAGTCATAATGCCCTTTTTAGGGAAATATTTAGCACAATGTGTGCTCCTACTTCAAATTCCAAAGGGTGCCTATGATTATCTACATAAAACTTATGTCTACTATGTGTCGTTTCCAAATAATGTTTAATCAATTGCATGTTTTTGGTTGTTTCTCTAACCAAGTCCAGACACAATAATGCACTATTACCCACCCCAGCCCAAAGAATGGGAGACCATCAAGGTCAACTATATAAAGCCTCAAAAGGAGCCATATTATGCTCGAATGATAGTTATTATTATATGTGAACTCTATCAAGCTCATCTGTTCTTCCCAACCCCCACCGCAATCAAGGACACATACCTTTAGCATATCCTTAAGAGTTTGAATTGTCCTCTTAGATAGACCATCCATATGAGGATGCAAGGTTGTACTCAATGCAAGGGTTGATCTAAAAGTTGTTTGGAGACTCGACCAGAATCGCAAAATGAAACAAAGGTCATGATCCGATACAATGGATATGGGAGCCCCATGTAAATGAATAATCTTATCAGTATACCTCTAACATATCATCTCAACCGAGTCAGTAGTACAGATAGGAATATAATGCATTGACTTAGTCATCCGATCGACAATTACCCAAATCGCATCACAA
>MKEJ01049724.1:0-16282 GCA_001753735.1 Embelia ribes | reverse complement strand
TATGTGGATTTACGGGTCGTTACATGATTGCCTCGACAAACCCCTGATTTCAGCCTCCAATTTGCAAGCTTCCGTGATCCCGCTCTGAAGAATGCGTAGGTCCTGCCACTGACCTAGCTTGTTAATGTAGAAGTTATTGATTACTCAAGTGTAGATGACTCTGATAAACTAATGATATAGAAAGTTCTGATGAGTTGTGTTGAGGTTATTTTTGATAAGGAAGTTCGAATGAGAATGCTAAGTTGCCTTCTGATAATTTGGCTCCGATGTATTATGATAATTAGGCTTCAATGAGAAGGCTAAGGTGCCTTCTAATAATTATGTTCCGATAAGAAGGTTGGGATGCCTTCTATATAATTGAGCTCCACTAAAAAGGCTTATATGCCTTCTCAAAATTGGACTCTGATGAGTGGGCTAAGATGCCTCCCGATGAGACAACTTTGATGAGAAGTCTGAGATGCCTCCCGACGAGACAAATTTGATGAGAAGTCTGAGATGCCTCCCGACGAGACAACTTCATATGTTCCAATAAATGTCTCGTATTTCTCGAAATCAAAGAGTCAATATTGAACTCACGATGACATGGTCCATTGGAGCTACCATGTAGATAAACTTTATACACATACGTACAATGGAGACATATCTTGATGCTTTTAGAAAATATAAAACTTGATTTAGATGGGTTATTTTGAGACAAAAGATTCGTTAATTCATAAATGACTTAAAACTTGAAACATTTTTTATTGTTTTAGAAAAACTTAAAACTTGATTTAGATGAGATTCGTTAATTCACAAATGACTTGTCTCAATTGAGCAAAGTCGAATATAGTACTAGCACTCAACAAAATTAAAATCCAATAAATTTTACACCTCCTTGCCTTGTGTTGGTAGATATTATCATATTTATTGACATTAAAATGTTCACTTCCCATGTCCTGCACCCCTTTCCCATGTCCCATAATATGCTAAGTCTAACCAAAACTTTAATTATTTCTAATCCATAACGATATAATCGTAATACAACAAAATTTAACATGACGGGAGGAGACAAATACTTTTATTCATTTGGATATTTTCCTCAATATAATTTATTCATATATTGGGAAAAATGAACTTCAATAAATTTATTTTTCAGATTCCCAAAAATTATGATTAATATTTTAAAAAATAAGATTATGAAAAAACTAGAATAAAACAAAGTTTATATCCATTACCGTATGTCAACAAATAGTTATCCGAAATTCATACTACTAATCTTCAAGTACGAGAGCCAATGAAATATTTAGGCGGGATAAAAATAATCACACCACGCGAAGCAAAAATTCAAATCTAATCTCGATTCTGATTGGTCCAACGCGAAGCACTCGGATGAGGACCAAACCCCGCATCGCCGTCCATTCCAAAAACAGATCAACGGCCGAAAACAATCCCTAGCCCCCATAGAACGCGAATATATACCCACATCGAACCATCAATACCCTTCATCCCAAATTCTCATTTCATTTCAGGCAAATCATTTCTCATTAGCTTATAATTGTAGAGAGAGAATGGAGTCGACAGGGAAAGCGAAGAAGGGGTTCGGGGGCAGGAGAGGCGGAGCCGGAGGTCCGAAGAAGAAGCCGGTTTCCCGGTCCGTGAAGGCCGGTCTGCAGTTCCCGGTCGGGAGAATCGGTCGGTACTTGAAGAAGGGAAGGTACTCTCAGCGGGTCGGTACCGGAGCTCCGATCTATATGGCCGCTGTGCTTGAGTACCTCGCAGCTGAAGTAATACCTCGTTATCTCTGTATATACATACATACATACATACATACTAATTGTACATATTTAAATCTAGTAATTAGGTCTATTCTTGCCTAAGTTTGGGCTTTTTAAGGGATATAAAGTATATCATAGTTTGGTTGCTGAGATCTGTTTGTTTGATTGTTAGGTGCTGGAATTGGCTGGAAATGCAGCCCGTGACAACAAGAAGAACAGGATTATCCCGAGACATGTGCTCCTAGCGATTAGGAATGATGAGGAGCTTGGGAAATTGTTGGCTGGTGTCACCATTGCGCACGGAGGTGTTCTCCCAAACATCAACCCGATATTGCTGCCCAAGAAGACAGCTACTAAGGAGCCTGCATCTCCTTCCAAGGCTACCAAGTCCCCGAAGAAGGCTAAGGCTTAGACCTATGTTGCTAAATTAGTGGTGTTTGTTGCTTATCTTTTTCTATGTTGATGCTTGCTAGATGTAGGTGTGGAAGTAATTGGCTTTTGTTGTTTTTAGGGTTTTCTTATTGTATCAATGAATGAAACTACCTGTTTCTATTGCCCTCAATCGAGCTTCAATTTCTATTTTCTGTTTTTTTTTTTTCCCCTTCTTGATTGTGTCTGGTTGCTCTAGCTTTAGTTGTAAAATGAGCTAATGAACTGATTGAAAAATTATCTTTTCCAAATTTATGTTTTCAAGTAATTTAGTTACATTTAATTCCTAGTACGAGTGACCAAATTAGCACTGTCAAAGTTTCCCTTTCGCTTAGTTCTTGTATTGGAGGATCAAATAAGGCATGGACAACTTTAGGTCAACGCAATAAAAGTTTTTAAGCAGGGATAATTACACGTGAATATTTCATTAAAGGAGCATTACACCTGTATCTTCTGTTCAAAGTTGCTAGATGATTATTACTATGAGTAGGTTTGGAGGTTGTAATAAGCCACAAACATGGCCAAAACTTGTGGCCATCCTCTGGCAAGTCCAGTTGTTTCTGCTATAAGCCATTTTCTCTGCGCACAAAATTTCCTTTTCAATAAGAAAGTCTAGTCTTAATCTTCAGCAAGGTTAGGGTATGTTTCACTTGATACACAACTTTATGTTGAACTTGCATATATTACTTGTAAATGTAGTTAAAATTAGCAAACATGCTTGGTCGTAGGCCCAGTGTCTGTTTCTTTTTGCATTGGCTGTTGGGGTTTAGGTAGTGATGTTTGCTCCGGTTCTTTAGATTAAACTAGTAAATTTAATTCATTGCCAAAAAAGGCTAGAAGCAAGTAGTGTACAAATTGGGCTAAAAGTAACAAAGTTAAACTTTTGTCTTGTTTATGATTAAATTCGAACAATTTTTAGATTTCAGCGAAAGGTTTGTCCATAGTGAAATAAGATGCGCACCTAATTCATTATTTTTAATACTATTCCAGTTTCATAATTGAATAATTTATACAGTGGAAACAACAAAAATTACAAATGAGGATGATATTCCAGATTCTCTACTCATGTATATAAGTTTTTTACATACTTTCATATTGTTAAGATTGTACCGATGGGATTTTGGGGAGATATTTTGGGCGGTTTACATATTTATTTATTAAGAATTGCATTCCTAATATAAATACATCTCTTTATGTAATTGTACTCAATTTCTGACAGAATGAAAATACTCTTGGTTTGGGTGCCCCATACATAGTCACACTAACGAACATCAACAAATATCTGAATTATTTATTTTTTGTTCTTTGATTTTTCATAATAGCATAGAGTATTGCAAGATTCATATATGATTAAGACCTGCTTGAGACATCCTATTCCAATATTCTTTATCTGCCTTACACTTCTCAAAGAAATCAGCAGCTTTGTCGCTCGATTCATCAGCGTTATAGGGATCAGCATAGCAATCTACAGTAATCTCGGCTGGCCCTCTTCGATTGGTTGCAAACATGGGCAATCCACAGTTCATTGCTTCATTAACAGTTGGACAAAAAGCTTCATATTGAGCAAGTTGAACAAAGACACCCTTCGTATCTCCAATATATATGGATGGCCTAGTGTACAGAGTTCCAGTATTGCTGAGTTTGTAAGGATATAGTGTATTCAACCTTACTTCTGTTTTTAGAGATTATTTTCAACGGGACGAGCCCTTTGTATATGCAATAAAGCAGTATAAGTCTCCATTGTGGTATCTCTTGGTTTGAGCAGCTATCAATCAGAACTAACCATTGAGTTGATATTTCTTTACTAAATCTTGAAATTTATTAATACCTGCAGTTTTTTCCCTGTCTTTTGATCTTGATGAGTAGAAAAATCCAGCACGAGCGACGGGATTTGGCAAATTTCTCAACCTTTTGTTTTTCCTGTACCACTCAATTAGGCCAGTAGTGTTTTTCAGTGTCGAGCCTTGCCATCAAAATGATGATCGGTTTCCTCTTACCTGCTAGAAATCTTCTGTTGAAACATGATAGAAACTAATTCCCCTTTTTTTTTTTGTTGTTGTCCTTCATATACTAAGGGCTCTTTTGGTATCAATTTTCTTTGGCGGGATATATTAATTGGCTTCTATAAGCTGGCCTATCTCCCCGAATGCGACTTATGGGTTTATTTGGTTGCAGGTTTCAACCATATAAGTCAGCTTATTTCTGACTAGGCAAAAAATTGGATGTATCTAGCTCTAAACTTCCAATTTATTTATGCCAAAAAAACAGGTAAGCTTAACTTAAAAACTGAGCAGCCAAATGTTACTCAACTTTTAAGTAAAAAAAAAAAAGTTAGAACTTATTAAACGCAATCAAACAAGCCCAAAAATAGTCATAAATGCCGAAATAAAAAATTACCTTTTGGGGCTTTTTTAGCTTCACTAGGTCATTAATATGTTCTGAAACATGATCTATGATCTGATGGTTCAAATGACTTTAATTAAGAATTGGTGAATAACTGAATGCTACATTGTATTTTACCCAAAAAGGCAGTTATTTCTCAGTTATCAAATTCTCATGAAAGTATTCTTTTACAAACGTTTCAGTGTTTTAACTCGTTTGCTAGATAAGCCCCATATGGAAGAGTGGGAAAGAAATTACATGCTTACATATGCTCGCTGTAGTCCTCCTTGCTGTCTAGCGGTTCTTCAATCCTGGGCTGAAATTTAGTACGTTTTTTTTTCTCGGTATAGGGAAAGTAGACAGCGTGTTCAGCTCCAGGAGCAATAATCTTGGACTTCCGATCAATTATATTAATACCTGAGATTACTCTTCAAAGGCAGGCCGTGGTAAAAGCAACATGGGTTTCTGGTTTTCTTGGCCTACTTTTGCTGGAAAGCAAACAGTAGAAATTTGTAAATTAAAACAACTCTGTCGACAAATCATCTATCCTATCCTAC
This sequence comes from Embelia ribes, assembly GCA_001753735.1. Taxonomy (NCBI): domain Eukaryota; kingdom Viridiplantae; phylum Streptophyta; class Magnoliopsida; order Ericales; family Primulaceae; genus Embelia; species Embelia ribes. The sequence continues at coordinate 11,160 of MKEJ01049724.1, read as the reverse complement.
ACCAAACCACGCTAGACCTAACCTTCCTGCAATCTCTTGATATGTACGGAGTAATGATCAAATCGGTTGAATTCACCGGAATGATATCAGCTGTGAATTTTGTATGACAAGTGGTTATTTATGGCCAACTCTTTGCATTTGACATCAGAAACTCCATACTTTGTCTTCTCTTAGGCATGTGCAATGGTTCCATGGAATTTAGCATGGCCCAAGAATTTAAAAATTTTCTTCTATTTCAATTTGAAGAACGAAAAGTACATATTGATCTTATCGACAATGTCGAAACAAAGCAAGTCCTTGTCTGGTAACCATTAGAGATGTGATCAAGTTCCATCGATATAACTCCCTATTATAAGGTACGGTTTACATTCCATGAGCTCTTGGACCTTGATAGAAGCATCCTACAAATGCACATTGCCAAAAAATGTCAAACATGTAGAAAATCAAGTTATGGTCGAACTAAAATCGAATTGTACCAACAAACTATGAAGAAAGATTTAGGCACTCGCATGTATAAACAACCTGTGTAATTGCCTATTCACATGCTTATTTTTTTTGGATTTTATTCCTTGCGTCTACAAATCAGTTCTTATTCAGAAGTCTTTTTGAAAAGGTCTCCGTTTTAGTATGGTCGGCTGCTTGGAGAATCTCTGAGAGGATGCTCATCGATTCTTTTAGCTTGTTCTGCATTTCTCCCCACCCTTTCTCAAAATCCCTACTCTTTAAGCCTAAAAACACACAAAAAATGTTTTATGGTAACATATTACCCTAAAGAAATTTATATTTTACTTCGTAGCTGCAACAATGATTAATTTTGTTCAAAATGATGGTATGGCCTATCTTTCGGAAAGCAGATATATAAACATCGGCTAGGCAAAGTTAATTAAAAACTAGAGCATATGCAGTAGTTATTACTTCTTAATGGTTTTAAATTAAGACTAATTGATTTAGTTACTTCTCCGTGGTGATTAAGGGCCAGCAAGTAATTGAGCCAAGGCTTTGTGTGCTCAAGATCACCACTAATCTTCGAAAAAACGTACTTCAAGATGAAGTCTATACCAGTTCCTATAGAAGACGACAGGTTAGCTTCGGAGTATCATAGTTGTAAGCCCCAAAATCTACTTCCATTGCATTTTCATCATTTGCCCTGGTTACCAAATCGCATTTTGGTGCAATTACAAAAAAATCATCATAATTAAAAATTGAGGTTCATATACATATATCCCTTATTATAATGAATGAACTTTACGTTACTTTCTTGTAAATTGTACTTGCATAATTAGATGATGGCATAAACATACCCAACAATAGTTGACGGCTCCTATTCAGCAAATTTTTAAGGTGCCATACCAATCTTCAGATGTTCATGTTTTTAAAAGTTACAGGTTCACACACATACGCCAAAAAGAAATAGGATTGCAGAATCTTTATTTCTCATATCCATAGTATGTATATATTGGTGTAGGCGTACTAAAATACAAATGAACGTTACAAGTGAAACCCAAGATCGAGTGTTGACGAAGTTCAGTTTTCCGACAAGAAAATATAAGTAGTTAAAGGAATAGTTCCAAAAGCTCATACGATTGCTCGTTAACCAGAGAAATACTTAGAAGCACATCCTCAAATACTGAACGTATGAACCACTTGCTCTCAAAGTTGAAACATTTACAGTGCATGTAAAACACTGCCCAAAATAGGGGCAGAACGAGTATTTCAGATGCACGTTTTCTTACAACCATACAAAATCGTTATTCATTTGTTCCGGTGGTATAAAAAAAATCAACAAATTTGTTTAAAAAACAGAAATTCAAAGCGACACCGATGATTATGCATTCACTATGAGGACCATCTTTCCATATTAATCGAACTTCAAGAGAATCTTGTTTTAGTCCTCTGGTGGATCCTCATCATACTCTTCCCATATCCTTAGCTTATTATCTCTGCCAACATATTTTATGAAACAAATTTCTTAGAGAAGTAAATTAAAAACTAAACAATTTTACATATAGATATAGAAACTTAATTGGAAAAAAGAACTTACAGATCTATCAGGAAATCTCCAACTCTGACTCTTTCATCATCTTCTGCAACTTCAATCTGAGCAAATCAATGTTTTCCTCAGGAAGATATATATGAAAAAATCCATAATTTAATTAAAAGATTAAGATTTTGATGGTCTTACGAATTTGAATCCCAGAAGGTAACAACATTTGTTGCAGTAGATATCAGCGATGGTGCGATTGTTGACTCTTCGATCCTCAGCTGGACTGTACGTGTGCACATTGATACTGCATAATATACAATAAGAATTTCAGGAAAAAAAATCTTATTACACAATCATTGATATTTTTAGTTGGACTTCTGTTTTTTAATTTTCTTGTTTGAAAAATGAAAACAAGAAGGAAGATTCTGCATAGGGTACTTACGCATCTGAAAATATGTGTCCGGTGAGCTGTTCGTTTTCCTGTGAAAACAGGGACAAAGAATTTGAGACAATATGAAATTACTCTCTTCTTTTCTTACCCTAAAACAAAATCAGCTTTGCAGGAAAAATAGAACAAAAAAAAAAAAAAAATGAACAAAATAAAACACAAAAATGGAACTAAGTTTCTAAAACCCCACCACTGGGGCTGAGAAATGGAGACTGGAATGTTAAGGGCTCAACTCTTCTTTCCCAAGCAACTCCCCTTTCTTGACCAAATCAATACAGCAAAGCACAACACAAAATGGAATACCACCACATCACGAAAACATCATCTTCGGGATCCACTTTTGTTTTCAAAACATCGATTCACTGCTAGGAGAAGCACCAAAAATCTCTTCAATCATTTTTCCTGTTGATAAGAGATCGTTAAACCTAAAAGGATTCATCTCGAAACTATCATCCCAAACTTTATCATGAGCCGGTTCTAATAAATAACTAGTGTCGAACCCATCAGCTGATGATCTGGCACCATTCTCATGCGATCCATCTTTACAACAACCTTCATTTTTGTCAACCACATTGGCAACAGGGAAATCGTCGGCATAATTAACTTCAATATTATCATTAATGTTAAAACAATCATTATTTGAATCTTCATCTTCTCGCACACATTCAGCGGGATCCCAGTAACTCATATTCCATTCATCGTCATCACTGTCAATATCGAGAAAATTTGACCCATTCTGAACAGATCTCCTGCGAAGCATAAAAACATTAAAATAATAGCTGACGATTTCCTTCTGCGTGCGGGACGGAAACACAGCCGAGAGATGGTCCCAAAAGTTCTTATTATGGGATATGGGATTGGAATAGACAATATCGTGAAATAAGCGTTCTTCTTCTGCGGTCCAGAGTTGAGATACGTCCTCTCCCATGTCGCAAAACCCTAGTTTCACAAATTTCTCGGGTCCAATTTCCGCTCTCAATCCCTCTCTAGCTTCTCTCACATGCTGTTCAACACATGTCGTGGTACCCACATCGGAGCAATCACAATCCTTCCTTCCATCACCAGCCCTAATCTTGCTTTGGGCGGAGAATTCTTGACCCGGCATTGGAATTACACAATCCCCCATCAACTGATCATAGCCAAACCGACATTTCTCTATGGATTTTGGGTCCCACGCGGGAACCTCGGCTTGATGATCTAGCCCAACAGGGATCTGTATAGCAGGAGTACCATACAATGACGACGAATACGAATGGGCAACCTCAGACTGAAAATTTGAGCTGCTGGGAAAGTAGGATTCAAGATATTCTGCAGAGAGAGAAGAGGAGACGGCCGCACCAGGACCACCCTCTTCCTCGCTAGAACTGCTGGTGACCCATGAATAAGGGGCACTGATCTCAACCTCTTTTTCTGTTAAATGTGAGACCACTTCTTTCCTCTCATCTTCAAAGTACAGGCCATCATTTTCAACTAGTCATATTCAAAACAACCCAATCAGTTTCGCAAATTTATGTTTTCGTCGAAAGTAAAGCACACAAGCCCAATCATCAAAGTGATCACAACAAAGAGAGATTAATGAATAACCTGGAAAATCAGCCTTCTGAGCAAGTTCTATACAAGGATAAGTTTCGGTGACGTTAAATAGTTTCGGGTGCTTAGATGGGAAGATCTGGAAATGTTTGTCTTCAAAACAACGTTTGGATCCCATCACGACCTGATTAATGAACATTGAGAAAGCAAATTTATTATCATTGAAGATAAATTTCCTGGGAAAAAAATAATAATATTACAAAAAAAAACATCAACTTCAATAGAATAAACTATCAAGCACATTAATGATATAATTGATGAACAATGCAAGAAAAGCCTATTGAACATTTCGGATCAACTAATAATTTCACCGAACTACACTAACGCTATAATTTTATAACTGTTTACTGGAGTGGATTACTAAATGATAGGTTTGTAAACGCCATTTTCATTTTACACACGATATACTATTGTATCTGTCCGGCGACGATGCTAAAGTCAGCGCCTCTTAAAGTTGCATGTATGACGTCATTATCACAAAATGGCAAAAGGTGTCTTTCATTTAAAAAAATCACACTTCAGCTAAAACAATTTACTTTCACATTTAATAGCTCAAAGAGTTGCTTTTGAAGATTACTGCACCTAATACATACACCAGACAAAGAACACACATTCAATTCTCTTATAATGTAAAAGACACTTTCCATTAATATATAATTGCCCAACGTGTCGCTTTTGAAGATTAATGCAGCTCTTATGCAACTAATACATGCATGATACACCAAACAAATGAATACAAGTGCCATTACCTTTTAAGGAAAAAAGACCGAGCTACATTTGAATTTTAACACGGCTTTTAAACAGCTCAAACATACATCAAAGAAATGTATATACGTTTGATTCCCTTATAATGCAAACATTTCATCCCAAAGTAACATTTCTCTATGCTAGTATGAGAAATCATGTCCAATAATGTGCTACACATTGGATATATTCAAATTCACTAAATGAGAATAGAAAACATTAAAATTTCACATTTAATTTATAATGTAATATAATAAAATAAATAATGAAAAACAAATATTATTTAAAAATTTGTGATCAATAAATCAAAACAGTCAAGCAATTGACAAATAATAAATGAAATTTCTAGGCAAAAAAAACATTTTTTAACCCTAACCAATTTATTCAGAAACGAAAAAAAAAATTAAAAATGAAAACTCATCTTCTACAAACGAAACAAACATGAAACTGCAATTAAGCACAAGACTTACCAAAGCCCTCTATCAATTTAAAGATCAGAACAAAATCGGGCACCTCGAAACCCTAATAAAAAATAAGCAGCCAATAATCTACAAAATCACATAAAAATAATACAATTACAAGCGCATCCAACACTAATAATTTCGAATCGAGGTTTTAATTTGATTTGATTGAATAAGATCGGAGCCCTAACCCTAGAGATGGGAAGACTCAACGGCTCAGATCGAAAGAGGGCTTGATCCGTAGCGGAAGAGATTAATTGAACGAATTGGTGATGCAATTTGAAGATTAGGGATCGAAACTGGAGAGATCGAGGGTAGAAATTGGGATCGACGAAAGGATTGTGAGTGACGATGATTGGTCGAACTGTATATACGGCTCGTGAATATGTTTGTATGAATAGACGAAATATCACCAGAAAATTCAAAGCCGTGACCTAATTTATCATTTTTTTAGCGGAAAAAATAATGTATTCAATTTAGAATTTACAAATCATTTATCCTAAAATAGTAAATAAAATTTAGCTTAAAATTTAAGTAATTAAATATTATTTAAATTTAAAAAAAAAAAAAAATAAAATACTCGAGCTGCGTAATCTACAACCAAACAAGCCTTTAATTTGAGCCCTTTATCATATTATGACCGTTGGAACAGTTATAAAAATGATCAAATGATTCTGAATCTAACCTATATTTTACATCAGACCTGTTGGATCAAATTTAAACTCTATCACTCAAAGTCTAAAATTATAAATGGATTTGAGCCCCTACCCTTTCAATGATTTGACTAATTTGGTTGTAATTTACAGGCTTCAAATTTTCAATTTATTTGCTTAAAAATTGGATAGTTTTAATTGTTTAGTTTTTAAGCTGAACTTAGTTGTTTTTTGCTTAAATAAGCTGAAAATTTTAAACTGGATACATCCAACTTTTTACTAAATCAGAAATAAATTATCTTATTTACTAAAAAGCTGAAACCAAACGAACTTGTATAGAGTGAATCTTAATTTTTTGAGTCCTCTTACTTTAGTAGAATTCCACTTTAGACCCTTCAACTTTTAAAACTTAGTTAGTTACCCTTAATAGTGCTTTGAAATGAGCAAATAGGGCACTCTCGACGATCTTCTATTAGAGGCAAGCTACATCATCATGTGAAATGACTCGTGCCTCCATAGATTTAGCATTGACACCTTTGGCTTGTTGTGTATGTGAGGCGGCAATTTTATATGGCGGGAGGCCCAATTTCAAAATTAAAAGTAGAGCAGTTTTAGAATAAACTAAACTATGGGGATAATATTTCTTATATAACTCATTTTATGTGCATGTAGAAACAAATGAGACGAGCGATTTGCCTATTCACCATTGTAATAGCTAGTCTAGTGTCTCTTTAAAGGTATACCCACTCAACTTGAAGCCATTCATAACTAATAATATAAATTCTTATTTTCAGATGCATTTATATTTCTAGACGTACTATAAATTGAAGATTTAGTGTTTGTCGAGAATGATGTTCTATTGATAAAACAAGATCAAGGTGTATGGACAAGAAAATCAGTGCCTAAGACAATGTGTGATGATGTAGCATACAACTAATGAATGCTTCAAGTAAGAAAGTGTGATCCGCATTTCTAAAAGAAATAATGTTAAAAGAGTTATTTTAAAGGTTTATTTAATAAGTTTGTATTCAAGTTATTATTTGATGAACATTCCTTGCTTTTTTAAGATGTGAACTTTTTTTCATCAATATGTTAGCGACCAAAGGTACCATGCTATCTCTATTATTAAAAAGAGTCAGTTTATTTTTTGACGAAGAGTTGCTTTGGATAACACTAAAGTTACCAATCAGTATGTCACCTTCTTCCAAGTGCCGCCCAAATTTTCTTCCTATCCGGCTCCGATTGTCGCCTTCTTCGTAAATTTCCATGAAGCTCAAGACTAATGTCCATACGTCCTCCCCACCTCAAGCCCCAATGCAATCTACCACCACCACTATTGGACCAAAAGATTTAAGATTTCTGAGCCCGAGGCTGTGGAGCGCTATCAATGTACAAAAATTCTTATTCATGGTTGTTAGCCCAAATAACAAACCAAAATAGGGGATGAATTGGTTTTCGAATAAAAATTATTTTGTTAAAAACAATTTCCCTCAAATTTTTATTTCAAAAACTTATGTAATAATAACTAGTAATAATAAGATGCGGAAATTAAAAGAGTAGAGGAAGAAAAACACAATACACGATTTTTATACTTGTTCGGCCAAAGATTCATATAATCCCCTTATGTCCAATCTCCAAGCCTCTTCTTGGGTTTCCTTATAACTTTATAACTCAAAATTATAAGATGACTAATTTTTATGGTTGTTAATCAGACCTTTTACCCAATAACTTGCAAATGCTATCCAACCGTACCAAGTAGATTTGCGAACTCTACTTAAAACGTACTGTTGAACCAAATGGCAAACCAAGAAAAAGTAAATTGGTTTTCTTTAAAAAATTAATGAATAAAACTTTTTATTCTTTTTCGAAAATATGTTGTGATATGTAAGATGAGTGAGCAAGTGATAATAATAAGAAAATTTCAGAAAAATAAAGTGCAAAAAAGAAATATGACACCATGATATATAGTGATTCGACAATAGTCTTTCTTGACAATGAATCGGTAGGACCCCTTCGTCCTCTCGTCATGGTTGTTCGCCTTGAGTTCTCTTTAGAATAAAATGTAAATCCTTAAAACCTAAAAGACCGGTTAGATTTCCGGGTCCTAACCGCAACTGAAACGAAATAGTTTATCGGATACTACTTGAAACATATCTCTTGAGTTACCCAAGTTTCCTAGTTCAAGCTTAGACTCAGAACCCAAGCACAATCCCTCTCAAACTACCAAAAAACTCACTTAAGAAAGATATCAGAAATTTATAAACTACTTTCGAAGATTACGATTTAATATGAAAATCTCACTCAATAAAACCCTTACAAACTGATATCAAAAGATTATACAAGTATGAAAACAATTGAAAGAGAACTTTGAGTTTTTGGATTGGCATTTGGCTTAGAGCTTCTCTTTCTTGATTATGCTTGCTTGTTGATGATTAAAAAAATATAATAAGGATATATTATCAGATTTGAAAAGACAAACACGTTGATGAGGTTGTTTGTTGTCCCTTGGAGAATCCGACACAAAGTCATACAAGTGGAAAGCTGAAAATTGCCTTGTCTGGAGCTGTTGGAAACCTTTGAGTAAGGTGTCCGACTGTAATCCGTCGGCGGGCTACCCATCAGGTACATATCGAACATAATGAAATGCTTTTGAATTATTCAACTTTTTGTTTCAAATGTTAACCCTAGACATGTTTGTCTATCGGTTCATATCATCGGACAAGACCGTCAGACAGATAACAAATTTGTCTCTTAAATTGCCTTGAGTCATAACTTTTGGATCTCTTTCATACTTGATATATATTCATTTTGAAGGATTAAATCGGATACATTCTAAGGAAAATTGTTAGTAAAACAATAAGATAAGAAATGTATATTTTTCACATTTCTGTAATCATGAAAAATAATTTATTTTAATTTTAAAAATCTTGGGGCAACAAACTCCCCCTTTTTTATGATGACAACCATTGTGTGAAATCTAGACAATTTCTTATTCAATTAAGCACGTAGTGCAATACGTTCAATTTTATCCAACTTTAAGAATGTTACAAGTTATAACATATTGTTGAGCCCATATATCGAGTAATGTGAGTTACTAGTAGTGAGAACATGAAACTAAAACTTTTCAATAACAATGTCATAAACCAAAAGATAACATCAACATGAACTGAAATAAAAAAGATAACAATCCATAACATAATCAATAATAGAAGTCGGGAAATGAAACAAAGGCCAAACATAATAAACAGAGTCTAAAATAACTGAAATAACTATAAACGAAAAACTAACATATGTTCCCCTGTAAACTAACTGCATAAATTGAAACATAAAAACACATAAATAAAATGAAACAGAAATAGAAACATAAAACACATAAGGCATCTCTACCATTGACATCATCAAAATAAGTAGGTCAGTCGGATGTCTCAGAAATGATACCATCTTCCTCATTACTCGACGAAGCTAGAAGAGTAAAAGCCTTAAAAGGTGACATACCATTGGAACGGAGATGCTCGTACATATCTCTCTGTCGAGTAGCAAGCATTTGAAACTCACGATGGGTCTTTTTGTGATTACGGAACAACTTGTTCCATAGCTTTTTTAGCCATGAGCTAGAGCGATCACGACGACAAGACGAATTGGCTTCATCAGAGAAGGAGAAACGGGAGGAGGAGAAAGAGCGACCTCGGAACTTAAGGCTCCATCAACGTTAGTAACTAGAATCTTATTCCAATGCCAACCAGATGAGCAAGGATCCCAATCAATGTGGCCTAAGCGAAGAGAAGTAAGGGTGATACCACTAGTAGGTTTCTTAATTGGACTAGATAGCAGAACGTTAAAGTGGTTAAAAATGATTGTAAGAACTGATCCGTACGGGAGACCTAGATTGGTTGTGGGGCCTATACTTTTATACATATGAAGCATAAAAGCACCCACTAAATTACAAGCCCGATGGTATTTAAAAGTATAAATATAAAACATTTGGTGGTTTGTAATTGTGTCTTTCGAACTCTTTTGCTAAAAAAGTACTTTTAAAAATGAACAATGCAAAAGATATTCTTATAAGTATAACCGATTCGTAGGCCAATCGCGCCTATTTTCTTTCGGTCTAGTATTGGGCTCAAAAAGGTCAGTGATCACAGTGGCAGACATGGCTTGAATATTAGCCCAGTCAAAGTCCATATTAAAAAAGAGTGTTATACTAGCATAAAGATTAAACAACTATCTTACTTCCTCTTGCAATATCATGAAAGTGCTCCAGTGACGCAAGAAGTAAGACTAATAGGATGATGGTTAAGAAATTCTATGTCCAAATTTGCATAAAACTCGCATGCTAACGCAAGATAACACATTTCTTTACGCGACGAGATTTGACCAAAATTGGGACCACTGATGTGGTGAATAATATCCAGTCCGAGTTTGGTAGACAATGCGGGAACGCCTAAGAAATACGATTGAATAACTTCGCAAGATAAGATGTGAGAGTTATACCTTTCCTGGTGATTAAAAGAGAAAAAACGAGGGTTGACAGGGGAAGTATGGGCCTCAGGAAGTGGTGCATCGTTATAAGCATGAACCTAGGCCTCAGGTTCCTAAACTTCGGGAATTTTCTCTTGACGGCGACAACGACGGCGATGGCGACGAGCAGGGTTCGGTGGAGGATTATTTATAGCAGCAACAGGAAGTCCAATGGGGTAGATTTTTGCACCATCGCAAAAATCAAATAAATATGATAGAAGGATAGAGAAAAGAGAGTAAAACAAGATTGAGGATAGGAGGTAGGGGAGAAAAAGCCATTTGAGAGTTGAAATTTGGGGGGAAACAAACAAAATGGGATTTTCAAATTTTTTTTTTTTAATTTGGGGTGAAAAAGTTGATTTTGATTTGTAGAATTTGGTTATAAAGGGTAGAAACAAGGTTTAATGCAAAGATTTACAAGAAAAATGAAGAAAAAAGATGAATAATAGAGATAGAATAGCTAAGGTTTTCGGAGAAAGAAAGAGGGGAAAAGAAAAAGTGAAGGGAAGAAGAAGAAACTTTTTGTTTTCTAAGAAATCCTATCCATCCGATGGTTGTGTCCAATGGGTCCAAGTTGTCGGACACCCGTCAAACAAAGCAGAATTTGAAAAGTTCAAAAATTAGTTGCAAGAAATGATTCCCATCACTCCGAGTTGACATACAATCGTCAGACATTGTGTAAAAATAATGATAATAGCTACTATGAAGCTAAAATGCATATATAACACAATATAAGTCAAATTATGATATGCTAATACACGT
>MKEJ01049723.1:0-14384 GCA_001753735.1 Embelia ribes | reverse complement strand
AATAAGACTTGAGTAAACTTTTTTTGTTTTTAATAGAACATCTCCGATGGTATAGCCTAAACCCCATTTGTTCTTATCCAGTCATTAGCAAAAGGGATTATGAATTTATATAGAAGTTATAGGAGTTTGGGAAAAGTTCCCAGACTCAAATTTGGCTGAGTAGAAAAATTTTAAACTAATAGTATTATTATGGGGTTTTCATATTGTTTAGCACGAACATGATCGATTGGAATCTGACATTTTAATAAATAACTTTATTAGTTGAATAGTGTTTTATTCAAATGATTGAAATTTAATTTAATATTCACCAAATTAATCTATTGTAAACAAGTTAATATCACATCATAACCGCAACCACTCTCTAATTTCTGATCAAATTATTCAAAAGATTGAAATTTAGTTTGAACTTTCCCTTCACAAGATATTACCTTTCTAGTGTCGTGAGCATAATACCGAGTCAGAAATCTCTAAGACTCTAACAAAGGATTTTTTTATCCAATGATTGAAGTATTTATCTTCGAGGGCCAATATTTCATAAAAATATAGATTTAATTTCTCCGATTAGATCCATAATGGTAAACAATTTAAACGAGGATATCATATATCACGACCAAAACCACTCTTTTCCGGTCAAAACTATTCAAATTAACACGATAAGGAATTGTAGATCAAACAAACCACAAGGGATCAATTAACAAGGCCCACATTATTACACGGCTATGAAAGTATATTTATTAATTTAAACAAAACCATCTTATTGCCTTCCGATATAGACCTAAAAGGCAAAATAGTCGATCTCATTGGATCGAAACATTTTTATGTCGTATTAATATTCAGTGCAAAACATTGAAACAATTTTTCTGAGTTATACTAGTTAAAAACCCAAACAAGCATTGAATCATGATGGGTAAATTACACTAATGGTCCCCATATAGTGTTTTTTTTTAATCGAAGTTCTATTTGTCCTCCATAGTTTCAATTTCAACAATATAATAATCCTCTTATCTGTAAAAAGTGACAAATTTGGTCTTCCAAGTTTAATAAGAAAGGTAATATATTTGGTTTAAGTATCGTTGTTTTTCTCATATTAAAAGCTTGAAGTGCTCACACTTGGCGACGATATAAAAATAAATTATCAAAAAAAAAAAAAATGTCAAACACTTGCATAACAACGTGAATCACCTCCAATCTTCACGTGAAACCACCCCTTCCTCATGGCCAAAATGTGAAGAAGGCATATTTGGGTGCAAGTTGATAGTTATAGTAATTGATGTTGTAAATATAAACATATGAAGAAGGCATATTTGTATGGGTTTAAACTCCGTGTAATTTGGGTGGATGCATAAAAAGTATTTTAATAGAGAATTGACAAAGTAAACTCAAGGGCGAATTTGACTACAAAGTAAACTCAAGTCATATTTTATACTAGTGGCTGATGTTTTTGTTCGGAAGTCGTTGGTGAGGTGATCACGAAATTACCTATTCATGGAGTAAAGGTGGAAACAGAAGCGTGTGGTCATCAGATTTATAGTTCAAAAAAAGTAAGAACGGTAGCAAAAGTAAAAATGAGAGCATGGATTAAGAGCGGGAGCGTTTTCTATATACTAAGGATTTAGTGACTTAGAATGATCATATATATGTTGACGTGGGATGTAGAAGTTGGCAAAAAAAAAAAAAGCTTGAATTAATGCAAATGATCCGAGCCAAGCCGAGCTATGAATAATTTTGATTCGGCTTGTTTGTTCTACTATCTTTTGTTTAAAATATATAAACTTACTCTTCTAATTTAAGTATACGTATTCAACCTTAAATTAATTGAACAAGCTCGAGTTTAATGTACCAAGCCAGGATTGTTCAGACACATGCTCACCCTATAAACAAATGAATAAATCCTAATTAAACCATTGACGACCCGAGCACAAACTTATCACGAACAGTTTGATTCATTTGCACTTGTATATACAATGTTCAATTGTCTTTCATTTGCACAAACTTATCACGAACGGTTTGATTCATTTGCACTTGTATATAGAAATTATTATTAATCATGAATTCAACAATCAGTAACTGTATATTGGGTTGGGTTAACGCCCACGTTTCGATTTGTGCCATTGATATTAATATTGGTCTATTGATCTTATGAACTATACTAAGTTGGGCTGGGCGAACACTTGCATTGGATTATATTGGTTACAATTTTTATGCAGATGAGTATGCTTATTTCTGATAAATAAAAAATCCAGTTTAAATATTTTAGTATATTTATACCAAAATAACAAATAAGTTCAGTTCAACATTTATGCAATTGTTAAGCAAAAAAGCTGAAAAGCTTAATATTTGAAAGTGCAACCAAGCCAATCAATATATCAAGTCGTTTGGGTCTGCTTCTTCCAATTGCATATTTTGTAGTAGTCCAATTATGATAGTTATACAAACACACACTGCCATGTTTTATAAGTTTGGATAAATACCCGAACTTCATTTGTTTTTCCATTGTAACCCAGAACGACTGCTAGTCGGATGACTTACAGTCTGGTGGTCAAACGAGGCCACGATTCTCAAAAGGTTTGACATTAACCACAAAGAACATATATCAGAATAATTTGGTACATACAAAAGGGGACTACATTAAATTTGGAGCAATTGCAAATTGTGTAACTTGAATTTTTTCAATACGCTGAAGTTTGAGTATCATCAGTGTAATGACAGAATTCGGCCCACACAATTTTGTAGCACAGACAGCGAGTTTTTACACTGATGGGACATGTAGGCTCTAAATTTACATCATTGGTCCACTTGCACCCAAAATTACATATATAATATATCTTAATATAATTTGTCATATACTTTGACGAATTCCTTTAAACCGTATATATATTCTACCATAATTAATGATGAATTATTTAATTTTTAAAATAAATTAATTCGCCATATTAATGGCGAATTAAATAAAAAAAATACAACAACTTGTCATTGTGTGTGGTAAATTGATATAAAAAAATTCAAAAATTATTTACTTACAAGTCGCCTTTGTTTGTGGCAAATTATCTTGGAAAAAATAATTAATTTGCCATTATTATTGACGAATCTTTCCCTACTTAAAAAGTGAATTCATCTACATATGTTTTCTCTATTTTCACTTACTAAATTTTCCCTCTTAAATTACAACATTACATTTACATTATGTGTGCATATTATAACCACCTTGGGCAAAATAGTAAACATTTAGATTAAATTCGGCAACAATCTCGGTAATAAATTACCCATTTGAAACCAAAAGTCGATAATAAATATTTACAAGATCTCTTGACCTATCTTTTCGGTTAGATTCTAATTTATTTTATTTTCACATAATTACCTCTGGTTCCTTGTAATTTGCTTTATTCTAATTTGTATGCATCTAAATAGATATTTTCTTCCCATGATCTTGCAATAAAAGTGTTTCATCAAGCAAATGAAATTAATTAGACTTTCATCCTAACATTTTTCGGATTTGTTTTTTTATGCTAGGTAATTTGAGGAATAAAATTGAAGCAAAGAAGTTGTATGCTTGTAGTTATGTGATTTTGCAATAAAAACGTTCCATCAAGCAAATAAAATTAATTAGATTTTCATTCTAATGTTTTTCAATTTTTTTATGCCAGGTAATTCGAGGAATAAAATTGAAGCAAAAGGAACTTGTATGCTCGCACTTATGAATATCAAGTGAGCTCTTCTTCAATTTCAATTTTTATTAATTATTTGTACTTTATTTTATTTGAATTGTGTTAATATTACCTTGTGGTTGAGTTAATAGGACTTTTAGATATGTCTCCATCAAATCTCTTACTTTTATCTTTCTCACTATTTTTGTTAGTCAAATCATCTGTTATAATTAATTTAGATTTTCTTTTCGCTTCCAGATTCAATTTGTAAAAGTAATTTTGAATGACTAAAAGTTTGCAATATAATATGCTATGTAAGCAAAGAAAATTCACAAATTAAATACAGTTTTCTTTAATCTCCATTACTATAACTAAAGATAAAAAATCAAAACAATCAAACCCAAAAACATATGAAAAACAATGTAGCACTTCATTAAAAAGTGAAAAAACAAAAAGTAAGAGAAGTTCATGACTAAAATAAATGCTGAAGTATTTGACTTGGAGAAACCCTTGATTTTTGCATGTTTTCTTTTGAAAAAATGATTTCACTCTAATTTTTTTTTTTTTTTTACTTTCTATAACTTAATATTATATGCTAAAAGAAACAAGCGATTACAAATATTTTATTTATTTGAGATTTTTTTATTAGATACTCCTTTCCTTTCGTTCATAAATTAATTAAAATTTTGACCAGATACATATTTTTAAGAGATTTTAAAATATAATAATTTGATATTTATGGACCGATAAAGTATTTACTTTTTTACTATCATTACTCCAATAATAGTTACATGCAAAATTCTTCACTCAAGATGACTTGAATTTATATGAAGTGTTAACTTCACGTTATATAAAGTATATCATATGCATAATTTTAGAGATAGATAGACCAATACCCTAAGAAAAAAAACTCTACAGGCAGCAGTGTAGTTTCATAACATGAGTTTAATATATATATATAGAGAGAGAGAGAGAGTACTAATTTTATGCCAATCAGCTACTCCAAGATCTCACAAAAAGATAAAACAATCCCCACAAACCTTATGACATTCCTAAATTAGAAAACGTCCCTTCTTATTTTCTTCTTCTTATTAATTAATTGTATAACAGCCTTTATAACTGGCCTTTGTTTATATATTTATTTTTAACTTGTGTTACAATTATAGAAAAGTGAATCATGGAGTAGCATTCTGCGATTGGGTTTCAATGGAATCACTTTCACAGCAGTCGCAGGTAAATCCTGCGTGTGCGGATGGAGGTTCACAGCAAATTCTACAGCGAACGTCTGTTGGATAATATCTTGGACGACTCCACACCATCAATTCTGTTTCACAAAACAAAACAAAACAAAAAAAAAAGATAATAAATTATCATTCAGGTTTTGAAAATTTTAATAGATAAATAAATAATTTATGTTGTGTTATTGCAAGCATAAAATTTTAGAATTAAGGTTGAGGGAAATATTGATGAAGTTGGTGATGGAATTAAAAAATATAATCAATAATACATATGTATGAAATTAAATTACCTCGGGCAGTAAATCTAGTTGCTTCACCTCCGATAATCGGAGATAACACCATGGCAAAAAGGAAAAGAGCTACGAGCGTACCTTTGGGGGAGTTAGTTACCATTGAATGTGGTATGTTTTTATATTTTTAGAAATTTTATTGGTAGTTTTATAGCTATGTTATGTTAGTGTAAAGTGTATTTATAAGTTTATTTGGTTTAGATCTAAAACCAACTATTTTAACTATCAATGGTGAATGGATATTTGACTATCAATTTTTTGACTTTTAGGATTTAAAGGAGAACTCGGATTAGAGATTTGACTACCTAAAGAGTGGTTTGATAATGCATGAATTGTGCGTATTATATTTTTTTATATTATATATTTTTTAATTATTTTATTAAATTAATTTTGATAATTTATATTTTTTTTCTTTTTTAATTATTTATAAATTTATAAAAGATCGATTAATAATTTTTATTTATTTTTCCTTTTTTAGTTATTTAAAAAATTAATGTTGATTGGTATAATATTTTAAAATTTTATAGAGAATTGTAGATGGGTAGAAATCAATTTATAAAAATATTTATTTGCTAATAGTATTTTGATTCTTAAATAATTTTAGTAATTTCTATCATGATAAACTATTTTGTAATTATACAGAAATATATATATATATATATGTATATTTTGGGATTATGTATGATCCTATATGAAATTTAATTTTACTGATTCTATTATGATAAATTGATATATATGTATATAATTTTAATAATTTATATTATGTTAAGTTGATATTTATGTATATAATTTTATTAATTTTTATTATTGTAAGTTTTATTAGTTTGAAACCTAATTTCATGTTATACATAATTTTAATAATTTCTATATGGTAAGTTTTATTATTTTAAATCATAATTTTATGAAATATATATCAAGCAATTGTGTCTACAAATGTCACGATTAGAGTGGAGATAATTTGAAGGGGCAACTTTTATATATATGAAAAGATATATATTTATTTAATGATAGGTATATAGTCAAGCATATATAATTTGGTAACCATATTATAGTAATTATTTCAAAAGAGAATTTAAATATTCATAAACTAAAATTCCAGCCTTTTGTAACATTTTTTCTTCCTACTTAATTACGCCAATAAGACTTGAATTTGTGGATTGTGAATGCTCGACTACAAAATATTATCATATAAAAAGGGGGACCAACGAACCAAGGATTTGCCGGTGTAATGGTGAAATGTCACCATTAATGGTGAGAGATATACACCAAAGTATATTTCACGTTAGTATTATTGGCAGATTCATTCCAATATTGTAGTATAAATATGTATGTATGTTTGCAGCATATTATACACCAAAATAAGAGAAAAAACTAAGTGTGAGTGGGCATTATTTACCAATAATACTTGAATTTGTGGATTGTAAATGCTCTACAAAATATCATCATATAAAAAGGGGGACTGACGAACCAAGGATTTGCTGGTGTAATGGTGAAGTGTCACCATTAATGGTGACAGATGTACACCAAATTATATTTCACTTTAGTATTATTGGCATGAATTATGCCAATATTGTAGTATAAATATGTATGTATGTTTGCAGCATATTACACACCAAAAGAAGAGAAAAATCTGAGTGTGAGTGAGTATTATTTCCTCTGTGAGAGTTGTGAGGTGAGTGACAAAATTGTGTAAAAATTTTGTATCCCTCTTTGAATAATTTATAATAAAATTTATCTTCTTTCTGTGGACGTAAGCAAAATTGGCCGAACCATGTTAAAATTTGGCGTCATTAATATGCTTGTCTGATTTTTTTGCACCCAACAAGTGTTATCGGAGTCAGGCTTGGCCGAAATTTTTAATTTTTGCTCAACTGTTAATTTTTGAACTTTGTTCGAAAATTGCATGTGATTATATAATTGGATTCTCCATTCCAAACCGAGAAATTTGGTGTAAAAAATAAGCCAATCGGAGTTCAGGGTGGCACACACATGCCGATCAAACTTCCCGATCTCATATACAGTTCTACGGCTACTCTCGTTCGTTCTCCTCTCAGTATAGCTTCGTTTCATCCCTAAAAAATTTGTGATTTCCCATTTCCTATACTAAATTAATTATATAAGCTAAAATTTGCCTTAATTGCGATTCGTTCGTTAACTTCAATGCAGGAAATAATCTTTCAGACAAATTTTTAATAAACTTTCAAAGAGGGCAGCTGTGCCACCTTACTTTTTTACCTATTTTCATCAATTTTCCTGCTTCTCATTAGAGGTACGGGTTAGTTGTGGATAATAAGTCTCTCAATAAGCGTTGCATGATATATGTTTGTAGTAAATATGATATAAATTTAATGTTTATGTGCTAAGTAAATGTATATCACATTAAGGTGGAAGTTATGCAAAATTTTAGTTGAATTTTATGTGATTGTATTCTTTGGCATGCTGTGGATACTTGGATTCTACATATATAAGAAAATTTAGATAAAAAAATTAAGTTTTAAAATTAATGTGTGGAGTACATGCATACGATAAATGTAAGAAAAATTGTTAGAAATTATTAAAAGTATGAATACATTGGATATATGAGAAATTATGGTTTATATATAGAAAAATCCGAAGTAAAGGAGAATGTTTATTAACTTATGAAATTGGGTTTTGTTTGAGGAGTAAATTAACTAAGATCGTTAGAATTACGATAATAATGAAATTTGTATTAAGAGAAAAATAATATGATTTGTGTAAGGTATTATTTAAGAATGGCAACAGTGTTTGACAATAATGTAATGGTCTAAGGATTGACTTGTGGAGTATGCGTGAGTACATTTTACTGTTGTTTGGTAACCATTATGAGTTATGTTTGCTGTATTGGCTGGGAGTCGGAAATACTATATTTTGATATTATATTGGGCTAATGTAATAAGCAAATAGAGAAATATATTAGGAATAAATCTTTCGTATTGACCGGAGAAAATGAGTATTTATTATTGAATTAAGTAATACGTTTTTGTGTGTCAGGTATAAGATTCCCGATACTTGGATACCTTTGTTGTACATTAGTATTATATGTAGTCAGATGTAAGTACATGTGAAGTATATCAGTGTTTGGTAGCTTGATCAAATTTTTGTTCTCGAGATTTTACGATTGTCCCTTACTTCTTAGTATTTTGAGATGGTTTTACCTTTGTAGGGATTTTGTTACTAGGCCCAATCTTGAGGCAGGTTGGGCTGGGCAACCGCCCAAGGTCCAAAAATTTGGAGGTCCCATTTTTTTTAATTTATCGAAAAATTCAAAAAAATTTAGAGACAAGGAGGGAAGAAATTGCAAAAATTCTAAAGTGCTCAAAAAATTTTCGCTGTAGGTGATTGTCTGTTTATATACTTTTATTTTTATATATTATTGTTATTATATAATATTTTACCCATTTTTGTCAACTCGGGTATAGAAGTCTCAAAAAATTCTCAAATTTTTTATGAACTCAATTTGAAAAATTATATTGAATTATTTTCTATTTTTTAAAAATAAAAGTAACTCTAAAGGGTAACAATTTTGGATATTACAACTTAAATTGTTCAATATAGTAATCTTGAGTATTGAAAAAAATATTTTGAAAAGTTTTGATACTGAGTGCATAACTAATGACTTTGTATCTAAAATGTAAGAAGAAATCATTTAAACAAGATGTAATTTTATACAATAATAACTGAAAACTTATTGATATTAGGTGATTAAATTTTGAAATTTGTTTATTTACATGAAGGCCAATTTTATTTTTCTTGCCCCATGTCCCGAATTTTTCAAAACGGTCTTGTTTGTGGTGGTCTCTTACTCCCATGGGATTTTGCATTGGTCCCATAGTTTTAGGGATTGATTATGTGATAGTCCCTTATTCATTTGGGATTATATAGTGGTGCCGTATATCTTGGGATTATGTAATGGTACTGTAAACTTAGGGCATATTTGACTTTAGTTAGTTGTTGAATATATGGTTTGTTGAATGAGATTAGTTTAATTAATTAGGATGCATTGAATATAGGTGTTGGATGATGGTTAAATGATTTATCATTGTGGAATATCAATTTCTCGATATTTAATTTATTGATTGGAATACTCTTCTTAAATAATGACAGCCTATTGGTGACTTTATATAGGAATTAAAAGAGGTACATATTTTGATAGACTTTTGTATATTATACACACTTATGGTAGTGTGTCACATTATAAACACGGATAAAGAATGATGGAGAAGAGATAGTATTGCAAGAAAAGTATGATTAAGGGAATAAATAATCATATTAAAATTGATAATAATAATAGTAATTGTTGTTGTGCATATGCATATGAAGAAGGCAAATTTGTAAGGGTTTAAACTCCGTGTAAATTGGGTGGATACATAAAAAATAAAAAATAAAAATTAGTCTTGAAAAAAGAATTGACAAGTAAACCCAAAGGGGAATTAGACTGAGAGTAAATTCTAGATAGGAATTGACTAAAAGTAAACTCAAATCAATTTTTATACAAGTGATGCTTTTGCTCGGAATTTGGCGAGTGATGCTTTATATGTTGACGTGGCATGTTTTGATTAGCGGCAAAGAAGGCTGACTTGTATGCACTTAGGGGATTTGGAATTTATTGCGGTTTTTACGTGTTGTTTTGTGCTGTTTTTAAACAAAAATTATTTATTATTTTTATTTTTTTTAAATATGATTAATATGATAAACTTAAGTAATTTATAAAGGTCATGACACTATTTTTCAAAATTTATTTGGATAATAAAAATAAAATAATATATTTTTGTTATAGAATTTTGTACAAAATATTGTTTGTATAAAGTCATGACAAATAAATTTTGAAAAATACTGTTGCAATCTATATAAATTAATTAAATTTATCACCTAATTATTTATTATTATTATTTTTTCCAATAATAGCACGAAACAGCAAAGAAATAATCGCATTAAATTCCAATTTGCAACTAGGTGCAAGCTTTTAAGCTATTGTTTCTACGAAAAAGTAAGCCCGTAGTTAGAGCAACTTGTGTACATATATATACAAGTTTCGGGAGGTATGTTCAGTTTTATTTGCTTGTTTTTTTATTTTTTTCCCCCTAAAGGAGGGCCATTTTTGAAATCGAATCAATGGCATTTTTGTTTATGAGCTCTAATATCATATTAAATTACAATTTTGTTTCTAAAATTTTGATTTCATAGTAGAAAAAACTTTAATTATTTGTTATTATCCTCCAACACGAGCTAAATCGATTTGTAGATTATTCCGGCGCTGCTTGTGGTTTAGTGACATGCTTAGACTTGTTTTGGATTCATGATCAGTTCTACAAGCTTGGGTCAGGCCCATGATGGTTCATAATTATAAATTTGTATTTGAGCTAGACTCCGCTAGTCTCACTAAACGAGCCTCGTCTTAATCTTTAGGACTCAGCTTTAGAGTTGGCTCTATTCACTTTTCACGAACTGCTAGATTGGGTTATCAAACGTTAAAAAAGCACAGTATTAATATTAATCTATCATAAAGTCACAATCTAATGAAAACACAGTAGCACATATATCAAACATTTAATCTGAACATATGCATTTAAAATATATAAATTTGCTCCTCTAATTTAAGCATACATATTTTATTTTAAATCAATTAAACCAGCTCGAGCGCTTAATGTCCGGATCCTAGTTGTTCTGAAACAAGCTCGCCTTGTAAAAAAAATTAACAATATCAAATTAAACCGTTGACGAGGCGAGCAAAAACTTATCATTAACAGTTGGGCTCTGTTCAATAACAGAAATTATTGATCAGTGATTCGTCAATCAGTGGCTGAATCTTGGCCCACCTTTGATTTGGGCCATTGCTATTAAATACTATTGGGCTAGGCTTGCTTATTGATCTTGTAGTATACTAACTTGGGCTGGGTTAACACTTGCATTGGATTTGGATGATTAGTGTAAAAAGTATTATTGAACTGGGTTTGCATTTCCATCCAATTGCATATAATGGGCTTGTTTCGTTTTAATTTTTATGCAAACAAATCTGCTTATTTATGACGAATAAAAAAGCTTGTTGTAACAAGTTTAAATATTTTAGCTTATTTATGCTAAAATAGCAAATAAATTCAGCTTAAAAATTGAGTAGTTAGTAACCAAACATTTGTGCAATTTTTAAGCAAAAAAAGCCGAAAGCTTGAGATTATAAACTGCAACCAAACCAACCCATAAGAATTGTTTCGGTCTGTTTCTTCCAATTTCATATTTTGTAGTAGTTCAATTATGATACTAATCCGGAGCACAGAACTCATAGTCCCTTAAACATTGGGTCATTGATATTAAATTTATTGGGCCTAGCCCATACCCCATCAGTTGGGCTCATTGGCATCTCTATATACAATGTTCAATAACATAAATTATTAATCAGTGATTCGGCAATCAATGGTTGTATATTGATCCACGTTTGATTTGGGCCATTGATTTTAAATACTATTGGGCTAGTCTTGCTTTTTGTTCTTGTGGTATACTAACTTGGGCTGGGTTAACACTTGCATTGGATTTGGGTGATTAGTGTAAAAAGAGAACTGGGTTTGTGTATCCATCCAATTGCAGGTTTCAGTTTTTCTGCAGACAAATCTGCTTATTTATGATGAATAAGAAAGCTCGTTGTATCTAGTTTAATCTTCCAGGGTATTTATGCTAAAATATCAAATAAGCTCAGCTTCAAGATTTAGTAACCAAACGATTGTGCAATTTTTAAGCAAAAAAATCCGAAAGCTTGAGATTATAAACAGCAACCAAACCAACCCATAAGAGTTGTTTCGGTCTGTTTCTTCCAATATCATATTTTGTAGTAGTTCAATTATGATACCAATCCGGAGCGACAGGACTCATAGTCCCTCAAACAAACGAGACCATAATTCTCAAAAGGCTTGACATTAACCACAGAGAACATAGATCAGAACAATTCGGCGCATACGAAAGGAGACTATATTAAATTTGGACCCATTATAAAATGTGTGTCCCGAATTTTACGAACATACTGAAGATTGAGTATCATTGAGTATCATCAAAGCATGACAGAATTCGCCCCACACAATTTCGGGGCACCCACTGCAATGCAGCCTCATAACATGAATTTAATATTTATTATTAATTTATGCCAATTGGCTACTCCAAGACCTTATAAAAAGATAAAAATACAATCCCCACAAACCCTATGACATTCCTAAATTAGAAAACGTCCCTTCTTATTTTCTTCTTCTTATTAATTAATTGTATAACAGCCTTTATAACTGGCCTTTATTTACTTATTTATTTATAATTAGGATTACAATTATAGAAAAGTGAATCACGGAGTAGCATTTTGAGATTGAGTTTCAATTGGACTACCTCCAGCACAACACTCGCAGCATGATCCAGTGGGTGGAGGTTCACAGCAAACGCAGGCTGGACATATTGGACCATTCCCCACCAATTCTGTATGGCCCAAAAAAAAAAAAAAGAATACTAAATTATGTTTGTGTTATTGCAAGCATAAAATTATAGAATTGAGGTTGAGGGAAATATTGATGAAGTTGGTGATGGAATTAAGGAATCTAATCAATAATACATATGTATGAAATTAAATTACCTCGGGCAGTAAATCTAGCTGCTTCACCTCCGATAATCGGAGATAACACCATGGCGAAAAGGAAAAGAGCTATGAGAAAACCTTTCGGGGAGTTGGTTGCCATTAAATGTGGTATATGTTTTTTTTTAGAAATTGTGTTGCTAGTTTTATAGATATGTTGTGTTAGTCTAAAAGCGTATTTACAAGTTTATTGGTAGCCTGTGGAAGATCTAAAACCAACTTTTTAAATTTCAAATTAACTTGCGTGTTTTCTTGAATAGATAGTTGACTATTATTTGTTTGACTTCTAGGGTTTAAATGAGAACCCAAATTAGAGATCTGATTATATTTAATTAATCATATATATATAATGAAGCATACGTAATTGTAACCATATTACAATAATTCTTTCAAATGATAATTTAAATTTTCAAATTACGTAATTGATAAAATGAAATGTCAAAATTTATATGGAAAATGAAAGATCTAAAACCAACTTTTTAAATTTCAAATTAACTTGCGTGTTTTCTTGAATAGATAGTTGACTATTATTTGTTTGACTTCTAGGGTTTAAATGAGAACCCGGATTAGAGATTTGATTATATTTAATTAATCATAGATATATAATCAAGCATACATAATCTGGTAACCATATTACAGTAATTCTTTCAAATGAGAATTTAAATATTCAAATTACGTAATTGATTAAATGAAATGTCAAAATTTATATGGAAACTAACAAAATCTTTCAAATGTAATTAAACAGATAAATAGCATGCTGCACATTAAATCTTGTAACTCTAGCAAATCTTCATATGAACAGACTGAAAATGTATAAGGATATACTTTTTATGAACAAAAATTCCAGTCTTTTGTAACATTTTTTCTTCCCCCTTAATTCCGCCAACAAGACTTGAATTTTTGGTTTGTGAATGGTTGATTACACAAATGTTATCATATAAAGTAGATAAAGGTGGACCACCAACCAAAGATTAAAATATTGGCATGTTGAACGTCTTACAAAACTATCTAAGGTGAGTAAAGATTATTTTTATGTATTTTTTGGGTGCTAGAGCTGTACATAAAACCTTTTTAGTCTAGGAAAATAAAATTAAATAGATTTTTTGAAATTAATGAAAGATAATAGTCTCCTGATGTACTCATTGATCTGTCCGTGAAAGTTGGGGAGATGTATGCACGCATATGGGTCATTAACAGGATTGGTTGGGCTGGTTAAACCATTAGTAGCTTTGGCGGCTGCCCAACAATGTTTTGAAACTCGGACCGTTCATCGAACCGAAAAATTAATTGGGTCACGGGTTCAACCAGTACCCCAAATTTTTTAGCCTAATTTTTTTTTTGATATGATGTTTCAACTTTATTTATTGTTCATATATGGCCACATTTTCATATCGGATTCATAGGGCTTCTCTTGGTTGTGATTCAAATTCATTTGATTTGTCATTGTTGTCATTTATCGTCATTTGCATTTCTTATGCATAGTGCATTCATCGCCGCTATGTATATCATTCATTATCCATCTCGTTCTTAAGGTTATTCCTTATTGTTGTGATACAAATATATAGTTCTTTGCATGCCTCTCGGAGTAGTA
>MKEJ01049719.1:0-11603 GCA_001753735.1 Embelia ribes | reverse complement strand
ATTACTGCTACAGATAAGAGTAAGCGAATATTTATCTCAAGTTATGCGTTGCAAACGTTTTATACACAAGTAACAAATATGTTGATTCTTACAAAAATTACGTGGGACAATATATTATAGGATCTGCATATTACCTCTGGATATAAAAATATTGGGACACAATAAATTTAATTGTTCTAAAAGGAGAAAAAAAAAAGAAACAAATGAAAATTTTAAAAGAAAAAAGAAAATATTTGTTTGTGTTTTGTGCAAGCCTTGAATGCGCTCCTTTCTGCCATAAAAGACACAAGCCAATGAGTGCTAAGACTTTTCACAAAATATTATATAACTATATTTGAATCATGATTCAATATGGGTAAGACAATTGATTACTGCTTATTGATCAATGTATCTTTGTGAACTATTCAAAGATTCTTAATAAATTCCTAACAGTGCAAGAAATTATGGAGCTCTCAAACAACAATCATTCAGATAAATATTTAATGATATACAGTCATTCTGTTATCATTCAAATCAAGTGGAGATAATATTTTGAATAATGCTTGATAAGGTAAAGGGGAGTGTTATAAATTATTATTGATGTGATATTTTACTGTGACTGATGCACACATGGAATCCAATCATTAAATGAGAACACTTTGCGCTATGCAAGTATGATCCACCATCTTGACTTATAACTCCACCATTTGTGTATAAATAACGGAAGAAGAGGAGGAAGAAAAGCGCAGGGAAAGTTCCAAAATAAGGTGCCGAAAGAGGAAAAAAAAGGGAGGGAGGGGGCGAATAAGTGTGAGAATTGAAGTAGTTTGGTTCATATTATAAGATTTATTTCGTATGTTATAGCATGTTGTAATCTCTCATTTTATATTAATACAAATATACACCGGTATTACTTTCGTGCACTAAACTCAAATTAAATTTTTTTTAATTTGAGACCGAACCACGCAATTCTTGCTCTCTTGTTTTACTTTCATGTGCTTTCTAGTATGATTGATAACAATTTTCACGTATTATAGAGATACTTGTGTGATGAATTTTTGTCCACAAAAACTTATAGTCAAGAAAAATGGCACGTATTATTGATAACAACAGCTCATATCTCTGGTAGAAGTTTAGCTACCAAGCTTGTGGATTTTGAATTTAGGGGTTCAAAAAATTAATGTGTATTATGTTGATAGTTTTCAGATATGTGATGGTTATACAACTAGAAATTTGTATTACCATTGATCGACAATATCGTGTTTATGTTTTAGACTACATATCCTTTCATTATATATTCTCTGGATCCTTACCTTGATTGATAGCATTTCCATGCTAAGATGTTCAAAGTGTATCAGTAGCAATAAGACGCTAATCAGAACAGATTTCCTTCTTAAAATTTTTCTTTTAAATTGCTATAATTAGAAAGCAAAGCAAATTTTTAAAAACAAACTGCAGACACAAGTCACTGTTATGCAATATGGAAAAAGTCCCTAATAAGGACTCTGCCCAAATCTTGTTATATAATGATGAGTGCAAAAAGATTAATACAATCATAATCTTCTTTTTTTTTTTAGGTACAAAACATAGACTTATTCAAGTATTCAAATAACTGATCAAAATATATAAGCAAACACTTAAAAGATGGCTCTTGATTACTCGATTAACAGATAACACAAGCATTTGGGTTTTCATAAGTCCTTGGGACATAGTAATATGGCCACATGTAAGTATAGTAAGCTCTTTGAGCCTCGAGAAACTCTTCAACCTGTTTATCTTCTCCTCCCTTTTTGGCTTCTCCTCCCTTTTTGGCTTCATCTTTCGCAGGTCCCACGGTTAGTACATCGGTTTTGCATAATTTTCTTAACTTGTTTACCAAAGCAACCGGATCAACATATCCGATAACTGTTAACTTCTTCTCCTTCGCGTCCATAGCTAGTGATTCCACTCCTACATAACATGGAGGTCCACTGGTATATATATATTCATATCGTCACAAAATAACGATACACAACCACCACATAGAAGAATAACACGAAGCAAATGGAACTATCTTGCTTAAGTGTCTCCCGAGATTTCAAACACAATAGCCTGCTTCAGTCACGCTTGAGTGAATAAAAATCGTGTCTGGTAGTTCATAAATATCATAGTGAAAGCATCATTTTTTTACTTATGTTCAGCAATTATATATGTAAAACATATAATAGAGCCCGACTTCTTTCTGTTTTGAATGTTTGTCATCTGTTGGTTTCAAGCAATACCTGCGACACAACAAACAGCTTTCATCACCTTTTTCTTGTCTCTGTCTTCATGCAAATACAATTTCAGCACCACTTTCTGCATCCAAAATATAAAAAAGAAAAAGAAAAAGCCAAAAACCAAAAACCAAAAACAATGAGTATACGTTGTGAATATGGGAACCTCATATAGTCTCAGAGCAGTATCAAATTTATGAGGTGCTAAAATTACATATAAAAAAATTACACTATAAAACGTTAATACAAAATATACATAGAAAGATTCCTGAATGGATGTCGTACATCCCACTCATATATATGATGTATGTATTTATGAATAATGTTATACATTTTGAGTCAGCTGGCGTAATGAAAATATGCAATGATATATGAAAAGAAACTTAACTCAATAGATATAGAATAGCTTCCTCACACTATGAAAGTAAACTCTCTAAATCTTAATTCATAAAAATAAATTTATAAACTATATCACAAGATTGTTAGGCTTGTAACAACTGAAAAATTAATATTTTAAAAAATAATTTTCACTTCAAAAAATTTACTACAAAAACAAAAGTCTAAAAATATTCTTAGAATTAATCCAACATAATCTATTAAATAGCATGTAACAAGTGTTTCATAAAACTAGATTACATATATCATTTTTAACTAAAGCCAAGCTCTAAAAACTTTGCCTAACATATTAAAAATAAAACATAACAATGCTATTTAAACAAGATATCAATAAAAATTGTAAGAAATTAAAAATCATGTAATAATAACAATAAATAAAAAGAGCAATAGAAATAAAGAACAATTAAATTAAATTAACAACTCACAAAGTCTAGGAATCAGAACAAAAAGAGTAGGAGAATTTATTGTCATGCCAAAAATCTTAGCCTCCATAAAATTGAAAGATGGAATAAAGAGAGAAAAAAAAATAAAAATAAAAACAAAGTTAACCAAAAAAAGAAAAAAAAAGTATAAGTTGCTCCCTAGGGATTTGATACTTCCCCCGTGGCCCTTGGTTACAAAACTTAAAAATTATAACTTTGGTCCTCATATTTCATTCTCTTCACTATTTATTCCTTGAGTTAAAATTTTCGGTCATCCACGCTCACGAGTTCCAATTATTACACTTAAGTTCTTGAGCACTTCACACTTGATTAACATAGCTCGCATTTTGGCTTCATCATAGTCAAATACCTGTAATATGTGACAAATTTAATATTAAAATATAACTAATTTATTAACGTCCAGCTTGATATATTAGATAATTTATCCAATAAAAATACCTAAAATATGCAAAATATTTGACTAATCACACATCCGACTTATACATTGCTAGTCCCTAGCAGTGCATAGAATATAAGAACATGATATAATAAAGCTCAAGAAAGTCATAACAAAAAAACAAAAATCTAATCCAACATAA
The DNA here is from genome assembly GCA_001753735.1 of Embelia ribes. NCBI lineage: Eukaryota > Viridiplantae > Streptophyta > Magnoliopsida > Ericales > Primulaceae > Embelia > Embelia ribes. Next base: position 7,952 of record MKEJ01049719.1, on the reverse strand, counting down.
AAATCAAAATCAAAATAAAAACCTAACTCATTTTTTTAGAAATCATTATTGCATTTAGAGTATACAATAAGTCTTTAAACTTCTAGGTGCCCCTAGCAGATGAGTATAGTCTCGTGAGGGCTTACCAAGGTGACACCTATAAACACCATAAAATAGAGATCCAGTTATAAACAATACAACTTAGAAAATATAGTTTTAATTGAGTTGCAACAAATTCAAGTTCACTAGACCGGTCTATCGTCCTGACTCGAATGGGCACACTCTTAAATTAAACTCAAACCATATCATATATGCTTAGTCACTAAAATATTTAAAACAAAAATTGAACTGATTTCCACTTGAAATAAGATAATCCAATATGCCTAACATTTCTTATCCATACTTAAATTCAAATTATTTTAAGTGTGCTTTTAACAATTTAGACCAACCACAATTCGAAATTAGAGAAACAATTATCAATGCAATGTCATTCATGCTCATTACTTCCTACCCTATCTCTCCAAGCAATGCCTCAATTACTAATTTCGTTGGCAAATTTTCTTCTTTTTCTGTTTCCAATCAAATTTCACCAAATTTTCTCTCTTTCCACCATCGATGGATTCATTGACCTCTTTTATTACCTCTAATTCATTGCATAATGTCCCGAAAATTCTAAGTGAATTTTTTACATTTAATAATATTATATATCTCATTATAATATTGTTATTGCAATCATGACGAGGTGATAATGGGGTGTTGTGGTTGTTGTGTGGAGGCGTATGACATATCGGATTAGTTTCATTATATATGCTAAGTGTTGATTTCATATTTAAATACTCGATAGTGAGTCGTGAGTTTGGTAAAATATATGTGGAGATATATATTACATTAGAGTATTAATGCATATTAGCGAGTTGTATATTTGGGTAGCATTAGTGAGTAAATTGAGAGTATTATTATCGTGAGATGTTGAGAATTTGTGTGAGTCGATGTGAGTGTGAGACTTGCGAGTTTGTGAGGATTGGTATTGATGTGGGCTTGAGTGAGTATTGGTGTTGAAGTGTAGTGAAGTATGTGAGAAAGGTATTAGAATGTATATTTTAGCGTGAGGCCATAGGACGAGAATTATGTTGGAGTTGTGTTGTTCAAGCCTTAGAGAACTCTGTATTTTCATTTCTGTTCTGGCTTTGGGTGAGCCGTTCGAATGGTATGCTTCTGCCTTTCAAGCAACAGAGCCGTTTGAATGGTACCCAGATGCTGTTCAAACGGCAGCAACATTGGGGCCCAAAATCACTTTTTTGGGACTTAAATCACATGGAGTATTATTTTCTCCCCATTTCCAGTGGCCAAAATTAGAAAAGGGGAAAGAGAGAGGTCCGGTGGGGGTGAGTTATTGAGGGTGAGATTATCTAGCTCGGGGGCTCAAATCCGAAAACTAGTTGCATATTTAGACTCCTCAACACCTAAGCTCCGTATTGACATAAGTATATCTTCCTATCTCGTTCCTTTCTCCATACCCAGATTTCTGTGTTAGGTCCGAACGTTGAAATTAAGTGTAATTCTTAATCCCAATGATTAGTAGACCATTTTTTTTACTATAGATTCATTTGATTTATTTCTGTTTGATAGATCAAACTCGAGGTCAAGTTGAAGGTGATTTGGGTATTTTTTATAGGAGCTTGCGAGGAGACTTTTAGTGCGCCGTGAGGTACAAGTATCCTACAAAATACGAATGTATTTGTGAGTTCGGACGGGTCCTTAATTGTGTGATTATGGTATAAATTATTACTTTATTTGCGAGTAATGTTATATTAATTTTTATGTGTTAGAAATTAAAATGGATGGATGAAAGCATGATGAGTGAGATTTTATATGAAAATGATATTATTACATATTATTTCATGGTAGCGAATATTTGGCATAACATGACTTTATTTATGTTTAAAAGCAAGTTTTCGATATTGATATTTATCAAAGTGTAAAATGTGAGTTTTTGAAAAAGAAAGAATTGGTGAGAAAAGAGAGAAATGGCGAGAAAAGCGAGATTTGCGAGAAAAGTGAACTTTTGCAAAAAATTGAAAAGAAACAATGCTATTAAATTAAAAGTGGGTTTTAAAGTGAAAAATAGATTTTAATGCATTAGTTGAGTTGCATTGCATTGTATTGCTAGTTGAGTCAATTTATATTTCTTTTTAGGACCATGTCGCTTTTTCAACTTGTGAGAAAAATAAATAAAGAGAAGGCTCGGTGCATTACTGTAAAAGTTGAAGAATCTAATCAGGAATGCACTACAATCACGTCAAGTGGGTGGCGATTATAGCATAGGTTTTACGAGGTAGTCTTATGATTTTTATAAAACTGCGAAAGACACTAATCCCAAATTTCTAATGAGATGCGAGTTATAAATCTTTGTGGATGTGTGTGAGTAAATGTGTGCATTCGTTGGTTTGCTGTGCATTTTATTATTTTTCTGTGGCATAGATGTTACACTTACGGACACTGCACAACATCATATATATCATCTTATTTTGGAGACTAACTCGTACACATCATTTTTTACTTTTGTAGATACTTATATTACAGGTATTGAGACTAGCGAGTAGCACCATTTGGGCGACTTTACATCATTGTGTATATATTTTTTTGGCATGCATGTATTTGAATTTTATTTTCATATATTAGCCTCACATTCATGTTGTATTTTTTGGAGGCTTAGTGAGATGTATTTATTTTATACATTAGTGGGATTATGTTAAACGTGATGTATTTTTATGCCCAAGGGGCTTGTGTATTACATTCCATTGTAACTCTATTAGCAAGATGTCATGTTTAGAGTAAGAATGAAATGTAATATATATTTTCAGAGTTGGAGCATGTACCTTGTTATGTATTTTATAAACAGGGCGTTTACTATTATTTACCAGGTTGGTATTCCATTTCTGCAAACTATGATACATATATGCGAGCATATTGTAGAATATGAGTTTGGCAAGTAGCGGGATTAGCGTGAATTTCCTTTTTTTATTTTCAAAATTAATACATATTTTTCATTTTCTTTTACCTAAAAAGGAAATACACTCACCCTCCAAGGTTTCTAATTGGTTCGGAGCTTGCTTCAGGTCTTTTAAGAAAATTGGTGTATGATAGGTTGGTATCAGAGCAAAGCTTAACCAGGTTTACGTAAAACTTGGTGGCTTGCGGGTAGACTTTACGGGATCGAGAGCGTAGCTGTGGGATATGTGTGTTGTGTGCTTGCATGTAGTTGTGTATTAGGACAGTGCATGAGTTATAACATGGCATGAGTAATGCGTGGTAAAATTTCTTGACATTGTATATGCAAGTTATGAGCTTATATGTGAGGTGTGAGTTGTACATATGAATTTACGAGTTTTATATGCGAGTATTGGGATATTATAGTGAGGTGTAGATTCTAGTATTATGAGGTATTGTATGAGTTTAAGGCCTTGGTAGTGAGACTAATATCTTCATTTCTTGTTGTTATATGTATGAAGTGAGAGATGGTTCATGGTGGTAGATGAGGATGTGGACGAGGGCTAGGATGTGGGTGAGAATCTAGTCATGGCCGTAGAGCCATTATTCGTAGGGATCATACTGGTGGACGTACGGTAGAAGAGTATGAGGTTATGCTCATGTGGGCTAGAGAGGCAGAAATTCAGGCTGCCGAGGGCATTCCTGATTTATCCAAGGGCAGTGATGCTAGCGTGGATGAGTATGAGGAGACTATTCCTGAGGTTCAACCTCATGTCCCGCATGGAGCTCCAGTGGTCCCAGAGATAGCCTAGACTGATACATCGGGATTGTTGTGAGCTATACACAATCTGGTGTGCAGCACGCATGGGGAGAGGTGTGGAGAGTTGAGAGCATTTATGGCCCATATGCTATTTTTGAGGATGGAACTACCATCTTTTAGAGGAGATAAGGAGGCTATTGTTGCAGATACATGGCTTACTGAGATAGAGAGGATCTTTGAGGCATTACAGATGACTGATAATGACCTACAGTTAGCTTTTACACTATTGTATCTATATGGGGAGGTAGTAGAATGGTAGAAGGGTCGTCGTGAGATTAATGGGTCAGCAGTGATGATTTAGGAGGCTTTTTGATGAGCTTTCCTTTATAAGTTCTTCCCATGTACTTTTTAGGAAAGAAAGAGAGCTGATTTTGCTAAACTGACGTAGAATATGTCAACAGTACAGTAGTATCAGTGGACATTTATGAGTCTTTCTTGTTATTCTATAGAGTTAGTGTCGACGGAGAAGCTTCGGATCCAGAAGCTCGAGAGTGGACTACGTTATTCTATCTAGTCGTTTGTGGTAGCGGGTATGCATGAGACCTATGAAAAGTGTGTCTTTGTGGCTATGAAGGTTGAGGAGAGCCATATGGGTTGTCAGTGCATGGTCGATGCCCATCCTTCTCGGCCTTTGGGCCAACTAACGAGTTCTCGATCAATGTCTGAGGCGAAAATCTTTTCGGGCAACTACAGTACCTGAGGTAGTGGTTGTGGAGGAAGTATAGGTGATGGAAGAGGGTCCAATGTTGGTGGTGGTGAGGATCAGAAGAGGTCTCTCAGCCTGCCTATCCTTCTTTTAGTACTACGGTATAGGGTTCGAGGTACTATAACTGTAGCTAGCTTGACCATTTTTCACGAGATTTTGGGCGACCTCTGATATGTAGATTGTATGGGACTGAGGACCATAAGTAGGTGTCATGTCCTTTTGTTATGTGTCAACGATATGGGGTTAGAGGATACATGCACTCATGTTACCCTGAGGGTTTTGCAGTACAGAGTAGTACGCGTGGGGTGGCTCCGACTCAAAATCTGCCAGAAATTGCTTGGAGGAGACCGTATGTACCTCCTTCTACTTCTTCTGCTCATTTTGGTAAGGTACTGTCCATAGGGGTGGTCATAGTTTTGGTAGGACTCATGGAGGTTTCCAGCAGGATCAGTCGTCTCAGACCCTTGCTTATGCTATGTCGCGGACTTTGGATGCTTCGAGCCTTCTTTGGTTCGAGGTATTCTTTCTTTTCTCTTTGCTTGGGTATACGTGTTGTTTGACACGGGGGTATCATATTCCTTCATTTTTGCACGATTCACATGCATGATGCAATTGCATTTAGATGAGTTACGTGAGCCTATATACGTCGATACTTCGGGGGATCATATCTTTCGTATTGGGAAGGTGTGCCATGGGTGTGAGTTGATTATATATAATCATACATTTGAATTCAATTTCAATGTATTCAAGATAGTGGGATTCGATCTTGTAATCGGCATTGATTGGCTTTCTCATTTCCATGTTGTTATCGATATGGGCTGTTCAAGTTTATAGTGATGCCATTTGGTCTTACGAATGCTCCAGCAGTATTCGTGAACTTGATGAATCATGTGTTTCAGCCATATCTTGATTGGTTTGTGGTGGTATTTATTGATGATATCCTGGTGTAGTCACCTACAGAAGAGGTATACCATGAACATTTACGTGTTGTTTTATCTACTCTGCGAGAGCATCGCTTATTTGTAAAGTTTTAGAAGTGCGAGTCCTGGCTGTGAGAAGTAAGATTTCTCAGATACGTGGTGTCAGAGAAGAAAGTAGCTATTGATCCGTCGAAGGTAGAGGCAATTATAGAGTGGGAGCGACTAAAGTCCATATTTGAGATTTGTAGATTTTTGGGACTTGCTAGTTACTACCGATGCTTTGTTCCGAGTTTTTTGCGTTTGGCAACTTCGATGACTAGATTGACTTAGAAGGGAATGAAGTTCGAGTGGGACTCAAAGTACGAGGAAACCTTCTCAAGATTGAAGGACCTCTTAACCTTGCTCTGATTTTGATTATTTCAGATCGAAGTAAGGAATAGACTGTGTATTATGATGCTTCGAAAGAAGGGTTGGAGTACATATGGGTCACGACAATTGAAGATGCATGAGAAGAATTAACCTATGCATGACTTAGAATTGGGAGCGATAGTGTTTGCGCTGAAAAGTTGGCGACATTATCTCTATGGCAAGAAGTTTGAGGTATTTTCAGATCAGAAATTGCTTAAGTATGTGTTTACTTAGCGTGATCTGAACATGAGGCAGTAGAGACGGATGGAGTATTTAGATCAATTCAACTTTGATCTAGAGTATCATCCGGAAAAGGCGAACATGATACCAGATGCATTGAGTTGAAAAACTCAATATAGTCTTGCTTTTCTGGCTATAAATGAGTAGGATATGATGCGGGTATCGGGTGAATTTGGTCTCGATTGTGTTAAAGTGGGAAGTGGAGCTACATTATATACTATCGAGATATAGTGTACAATGGATCCATGATGAGTCTGATGCCTACCGTATGTGTGTGCTTAGTGAGTATAGTCTGGATTGTTGGGCCATTTGTGATGACGAGGGTTTACGATTTAAGGTTTAACGTTTTGTTTCGGATCCGATTTGAGAGGAAGTGTTGTAAGAATTGCATCATTCAAAGTTAGCAGTTCATCCTAGGGGTACGAAGATGTACCACGATATTTCTCGATAGTTTTGGTGACCGGGTATGAAGAAAGAAGTGGCAGAGTTTATTTCGAGATGTTTGACGTGTCAGGAAGTAAAAGCTAAACACAAGCACCTTGGTGGTTTATAACAATCGTTGCCAGCTCCCGAGTGGAAGTGGGAGCAAATTGCGATAGATTTCGTTGTGAGTTTGCCAAGGTCGAGGTGTGGATGTGATGCGATATGGGTTATGGTGGATAGACTGACAAAGTTTGGACACTTTATTCCTATATGTACGATCAATTCTATGGGGAAGCTGTGTCGGTTATACATCGATGAGATTATCAGATTGCACGGGGCTCCTATTTCGATTGTTTCCAACAGAGATCCTCGTTTTGTATTGAGATTTTGGTAGAGTCTTCAGTGAGCTTTGGGGATGGAGTTGAAAATGAGTACATCGTTTCATCCTCAAACGGATGACCAATCTGAGAGGACAATTCATACACTGGAAGATATGCTGAGAGCGTGCGAGTTGGATTTTCGTGGAAGTTGAGAAGAGCATGTGAGTGTAACATCCCAGAACTTCCAGATAAATTTTTCACATTTATTGTTAATGTTAGTAATGCATTCATGAAGCATGAGATGCATTTAGCCTAGTAGAAGTGGTGTGTATAGCGTATGAGGTCGCTACGAGACTTAAAAATATTTTTTGTAAGTGGCATATGAGGTTTAGAAGTATTTTTAGAAGTTTTGGAGAGTGTTGAAGAGTATTGAGTATGTTAGTAGATCAGATTGGATAGTGTAGTAGAAAGTCTTATGCACACCTTGGGAAAAACGAGTTCCTAAGGCATTACGGGATTTTTTTTTCCGAGGGGAGGAGTATTTTTTCTAGACTCCTAAGAGGCTATAATAGTTGGAAAAAATAGTCGGTTTGACATTTGAAGTTGTAGGGTGGAGTTATGGGCTGAGACGTGACCTGAGTTCCAGTGAATAGCTTTGATGTAGTCTCGGAAGAAAAAAATTGATATCTCTTAAACCGTAACTCCGATTGAGGTCTTGTAATTTTGTTGAATAGATATTCCATTTATCTACAACTTTCGTGTTTTGCAAATAATTTTATTCGAAGAGTAGATAGGTCGAATTGAGGGCCGAAGTGTCTAAGAACTGCCTTATCAGATTTTTACGATACCTAATCGGTATTTCGGCCATATCTCGAAAACCGTAACTCCGATTGAGGTCTCATAATTTTGTTGGATAGATATTTTATTTATCTACAACTTTCGTGTTTTGAGTATAATTTTATTCGACACGTAGATGGGTCGAATCAGGCGTTGAAGAGCTTTAACAGTGACTGATTTCTAATGGAGGGTTCTTTCAGGCAGTGGCTTTTCTGTAATTTTTGTGAAAATGTATAAAATAGCTTCTAAGCCACGTGAGAGCCATTTTCACCCCTTTTGTGCCAAGGTAGAGAGAGATAGGAGTATGG
>MKEJ01049707.1:0-15905 GCA_001753735.1 Embelia ribes | reverse complement strand
AAAATTTAACCAAAAGTAAATATCTTTACAAAATAAAGATTATTTTTTTTTTCTTTTGCAAAGATATTTACTTTTGGTAAAATTTTATTATGATAAATTTTTTATATGAAAATATGTCGCGATTACAACGAAAGCATTATGTGTGTGTGTGTGTTTGTGTGTGTTATACACTCCAATTATTTTCCCATTTGATAAATATGGAGGTAACGTACTTTTCAAAAATGCATAGTGATGATATGTTGATTAGTTAAAAGGGATGGGTATATAATACTTATTGTTTGAGGGTAATTAATTTTTTCTTAAACGCCAAAACAGTTCATGCATATATTTATGTAAAATGATTAATATATTAAATTAGTTAGATTTTAAAAAATATTATAGTAGATTAGATTATATTTTATTTATATATACATTGACGTGATTGTAATGGACATATTTTATTTCCTAAGTTTTGATTGATAAATTGATAGTACATGTGTCAAAACAATTTGTAGGCTCTAGCAAGAAAAACTATCCATTCATATGTGGTAATTAGAATGAAAATAGAGAAAAATTCAACTTTTATATTAATAAGAGATAATGATCTTATAGTAACGTTGTATAATTGTAAATGAGTTTTGAAATTATAAATTATATCTAATCGGTTGTTCATATTTTTTATTTATTTAAAAAATTTATTGATTAATTGTACAAAATTTAATGTGGAATTAAAACCATTAGTTTCTAATTTACAAATTGGATAATTGTAAATAACCACAATCATAATTTGAAAAATAAAAATTAACTTGGTTGTTTATGAGAAAGGTGAAATTTAGTAGTTGTAAGTTGTGACACAATACAAATAAAAGTTGAGGAAATAAAAAATGTTATTATTTACAAAATATCACAATAGTTGTAAAATTATAGGCTATTTATGTTTTAGTTGTGGTACTACAATGTGTTGAATTTGTGTATTTGTAACAAAATTTACTCTTTTATGATAAACATTTTTACTACTTTAATTTTTAAACTTTCAAATTTTAAGGATAATAATTGATTTCATGAATTATAATAAGATTTCTCTACCATTTAGAGGGAAATTAAAAATATAATTTGAATTATAAAACAAATGAGTAACTAAGATCTGATTTTTTCCCCACAAAATCGTGAGAAAAGTAACTCATACTAAATTTTAATAATAAATATTACTATCAGGATAACTGAGTGAAAAAATAATGCCTATCATTATGTATGAATAAATAATAATATTTTTCGAAAATAAAACCTCATGTTAAAATACGTGTTATGCATATACTCACCACTTAATATCTTGAAAAATATCACATGCAACATACGTGATATCCATTTAGTACTTATAACAACGTCACTTTCATCATGGACCTTTTATTTCACTAAAGAGGTAGTAAGTTAACTGTGGCTGCTCCACTAATAGATAGCATGGTGCCACCATATTTTTAACCTAAAATATATCTTAAATAAATATTAATTTAATTTCAATAATATAAATAAAATCAAAATTTTTTATAAAAGCACTTACCTTTTGTTCCAAAATCAAGCTAACATGTAGCACATGTTTCAATTATTAATATTGACTTTTATTATATATGTGTGTGTGTGTGTGTGTTTTGAGATATAAAATGGTCCCATTTCATCAATATATTTGTCGAACAATGGCCACACGTTAAATTCTAATATTCCCCACAAAACAAATTTGTTCACACGGAATTGACTCATGTGCAGCCATATATGTATCTTTTTTCAGAAATTCAATATATAAATGTTGACAAAATTTATAAAATTTCCTATAGAGTCTAACAATATTTTTCTAGTAGAAACTCGTGCTGATAACGTATTATAAATCACACTATAAAATAAATATAATAATCTGTAGAAAATTAAAATAGGAGACTAATATATACGTGTTTTAACCTCAAGTTAAAATAAGTTTAATTTGGGCTTAGTTCACAAGACTAATATTGGTATATACTTTTGTACATATGAAGAGAGAGATTACAACATGATATAACATGTTAAATAAAACTAAAAATCTGAACCAAACTTGATTCATTCTCACTTTTATTTTCTCTCTTTTTTTATTCCTTTTTGCTCATAGCGCTTTCTTTTTTGTGATGTTTTTTTGCTTCCAAAGTCTCTTTTTATATACGAATATGCAAGTTATAAGTCAATGATGGTAGGCCGTACTTGCACAACGCATAGTATTTTCATTTAATGATTGTATTTCATGCTTGCATCAACTACAATTAAATCTCACATCAGTTAATTCATCACTGTTAAACAAATTATGAAACTAATTATCATAACTATTATGAGAAGCAATGAGATGCGTTGGTATGATGCAATATTTATTTTACATTGCAAAATTTATCTAGCAATGTTATATGAATATTTTTACAGGAGCATATTTGAATAAATGATATATATGTATGATAGTCCCCCATATATGCAAATAGATTTGCTATATATCCAAGGCTGCAAGCATATAAAATTTTTACTTCATTGGTTCTTTATTGTATTAAAAAAATAAAATTGCGAAACTATTACAACCATATCCATGAGAATAGTGAATGCAACGTAATTGAAAATATGCTCCCTCTAAGAACATTCATTCCAGTCTTTCTGATAGGGATTTCTATCTTTTAATAATTTTTCAAATGACAAATTGAGAGAAGAAATTTTTTATATCAGTATTTTTATTTTCAAAAAATTTATAGAAATATTACAGTAGATTTATGCATTGAGAAAATTAATATTCACAATTTTTTTTTTGAAATAATTTTTTATTGTACAAAAAAAAAAAAATACACCAATAAAATAAAAAATAATTTTCCAAAATTTATTAGTTTTGTATAATAGTTTTGATATATGAAAATGGCTTTTTAGAAAGTATAGTATGATATATTTCATTTTTGTATAAGAAATTACTTCATAGAAATTGAATTTTAAAATAAAATGAAGAATACTAGTATAAATAATCTAAATTCTCATATTCCAAGGCTTTTAATTGCAAACATGGGACTTGACATTATGCATTGTCCAAAGTTGTCAAATTCGATAGCTTTTAACCGAAAATAATTGTTTGGGGCTATCACTGGGCTTTTTAGTCTCGTAATCATCCGGTATCTCCAAGATGGACGAGGAATTGTACAAAACTCGAAATTTATGCGATACAACTTGATGACACTAAGAATAACCAAATCGCATAAACTAACGAGAACAACAGACTAAATAATGTCACATTGTGATTGCAACTTTGATGCCACCAATTTGAAAAAAAGGGTTATTTTTTGTCCTGATATTTTAAGTTGCACGACTATAAAAGAAAAAAATATGTATTCAATGTAATTGTATAAATGCAATTTGATGTATTATACCGCAGTTGCCAGCTAACACCACAACTGCTCAGGTAGCAGTTGCGGCATAATACATGAAGTTACGTTTATAGAGTTTCATCACATCCATTTTTTCTAGTCCTCAACTGTATAAATGCAATGCAATATGACGAAGTAGACATATAATTGTATTTTTGGGATCAAGTTGCATGACTAGATAGTTATGACCATTACATCGAAACTGTTAATTTTGAATTTAAAATAGAAATTAAATAAATTTTTTTAAATTTAAATTTTATAAAAAATATACACATTGAAGCGGATTTTAAAATCAGCGGTCGGTTCACACTCAGCTGGCGGGCTCATTTGTCCCCAAATTTTATTTTGTGAGCTTGATAGTGACATAAAATTTGTTATTTATTTATTGTTGAGTTGTTGGGGTCCGAATAAAATGCATTATTCTAATCCATTTTCAGTATAAATTTTTTATATTATTATTATTATTATTATTGTATTTTAAACTAGTGCTAGAGATCAGATTTTAGATAGAAGAGATGGCCGAAGCCGACGGCAGCGATTCTCCACCTCGGAAGTCACGGTCAAAGGAGAGAGAATCGGCGATGAGCCTCGACCTCGACGGTTTCTGGCCGTTCGATCAGATCTCTTCCGCCGCCGCCGCCGCCGCAGCGGCAGCGAATCCCTTATCTCCGCCGTTCATGATATCGTGCTCCGACCACTCTTTCTCTCCCCTTTGGTCCTTCTCCGATGGCAGCAAGTCCCCTCCTATTGCCACGTCACCTCTCCCCGGAACTCACACCAGCCCTGGGATCTTGTCCTGTTAGCTTCTTCTCATACCTTATGTCTTTATTCTTAATTATTACTAGTTATATGTTTTACACTGCACTTAGTGGTAAATTTGGAATAATAATTATAATAATAATAATTTAATACATAAACAACTCATTTGTTGATGTTATCTTGTGATGCATTTGTTTCAAGGATTTTGTTGATGGAAAATGCGACGGAAAAGAAAATATTGTACTTGAATCCATGATTTAACAAATTGATTTGCACTTGTTAGCTCAACAAAAGTACGACACAAGTGAGGGGCATGTTGAAGATAATAAAGAATAAAATATGCGTCTTCGTTATATGATATTTTAGCCTCTATTTTGGAGTTTGAAGTATAGAGACTAAATTTTAGGGGATGGTAGCAATGCCGTAATTAGGGGATATTATTCATCTCCAATTCTATTTTTAAGTATGCATTCTCCATATCCCAACCTCTGATTAACACTGGGGTTGATAATAGTTACACTGCTGGGGATGCCCTTTTTTGGATTCGATATTGCTTTATGTAGCCTTTGGATTGAGGCGTTTCAAATCAAAGCAAATTAAGATTGATTATCAAAGTAGCATGCACTTTTTATAACTTAATAATTAGAAAAACCAATGAAGAGACAGTACAAAGGCCTTTGTTTCGCTTGATCTATGTTTTTAGATACTGACTGTCGGTCCTCATACTGTCACTCCCTGGACTAAATCTTGCAATTGTAAAATATTTATGAGGATGTACTTGTTCTAACATTCGAGACTGAACTGTGGACTAAACCCTTCCCTCACAACTGATTAGCCTCGTATCTGGAGCTGAAAATCTGAAGGGACTATTAGTCTATAGCACAGCCTGAGCATAAAAATGAAACAAACAAGGGCTCGGAGTCCAACATAGTCCACCGGTTAAACAAAGGCTGCCTATGGGACCTTTTAAAATCATTGTTGTACTCAAATGATAAATATCCTGATTCCTGAAGAACTTATAAGTTTTGTTATCAAGTATTATGTCAAGAGGTTAAGTGTTTATGCATTTTAACCTTGGATTCTTTTTAGAAAATGCAGGTGATCCTTACTCAAGAAATGAATATTTGTCTCCACATGATGATAAGGGAAGGCTATCCTCACAGTTCATGGGTTTTGCACCTGTGGATAATCCATATGCATCTTACGTGATTAAAGAGAAAATGGCACGGGCACTCCGGTTCTTCAAAGAATCTACCGAGCACCATGTTCTTGTTCAGGTGTGGGCCCCTGTAAAGATCAAGGATCACTATGTCCTCACAACTTCTGGGCAACCCTTTGTTCTTGACCCAACCAGCACTGGGCTCCATCAGTACCGAACTGTCTCTCTCATGTATATGTTCTCTGTGGATGGGGAGAGTGACGGAAATCTTGGGCTCCCCGGTCGTGTATTTAGGCAAAAACTACCGGAGTGGACCCCAGATGTGCAGTTCTACACGAGTAAAGAATATCCGCGGCTTAATCATGCTTTTCAGTTTAATGTTCATGGAAGCTTAGCATTGCCAGTGTTTGAACCTTCTGGACAACACTGTGTAGGTGTGCTTGAGCTCATAATGACACATCAGAAAATCAACTATGCTTCTGAAGTTGATAAAGTGTGCAAAGCACTTGAGGTTAGGCTTTCTTCAGTTTCTACTTATTGAGATTGCCTGTTTCACCTGGACATTCATTGCTTTGGACATTGTTTTTAGATTCAGTTATTAATGCTCTTTTATCCTTTGTGTTATCCCTTGTAAACAAGTTCATTATATGTTCGCAGAGGTGGAGTGTGACATCTTCACGTGACATATTTGTCCTTGCATTGTGTAGGCGTAGTAAGTCCTTTACGTGAAATGAGTTTAACAGATTTCTTCATTTATTGACTGGGACATTTTCTAGGGTTTGCGTGTCTGTGCAGAATTAATTGCTAATCAATGTGCAAATGAAATTTACCTTTGTTATTCAATTGTAAAGGACCAGTCATCACCTATTGGATGGGTGAATGCTATTTTATTAGAAAAGGGATGAAAACCATTCAAGCAAATCTATTTCTTTAATAGTTACAGTCAACAGGAATTATGCATATGCAAGTTACTCTTAACTTTATGGTGCTATTGTATCTTTTTGTGATTACCCAGTTCACATAATTTCAGTTATCGTGCAGGCAGTAGATTTGAAAAGTTCAGAGGTTCTTGATCCTCCAAGTATACAGGTTAGCTGCTGCAAGAAAAAGAAATTTCACTATAATATTCTCGACCCCAACTGTGAGTTCAATTATTTACTACACGTTATTTTTATGAACCAGATCTGTAATGAAGGTCGGCAAAATGCCCTGGCTGAAATCCTGGAAATCCTGACAGTGGTGTGTGAAACTCATAAACTACCTCTGGCTCAGACGTGGGTCCCGTGCAGGCACCGCAGTGTTCTAGCTTATGGAGGTGGATTGAGAAAGAGTTGTAGTAGCTTTGACGGAAGCTGTATGGGACAAGTCTGTATGTCTACAACTGATGTAGCTTCCTATATTGTGGATGCTCATATGTGGGGGTTTAGAGATGCATGTGCTGAACATCATTTACAAAAGGGGCAAGGAGTTGCTGGTCAGGCCTTTGCATCACGAAGCTCGTGCTTCTGTGAAAATGTTACTAAATTTTCCAAAGGCGAGTACCCTTTAGTCCATTATGCTCGTATGTTTGGTTTAACCAGCTGTTTCGCAATATGCTTACAGAGTGCTTATACTGGAAATGATGAGTACATTCTTGAGTTTTTTCTTCCTCTGAATATAAGGGAGAACAGAGAGCAACAATTGCTGTTGGACTTGTTATTGGGCACTATTAAGAAACATTTACAGAGTCTTAAGGTTGCATCCGGCAAAGAACTTGAAGAGGAATGGAAACATATTGAGATTATTACGGCTTGCTCCGACAAAAAACTGGATTTAGAACTTGAACTTGTACAAAATTCCCAAGATGTAAATGATTTTCCAAGTGGAGGGGAAATGCAAAATTCTGTTTCCTCTGCAGAGCATAAAGAGACAAACAAGAAGTCGGAAAGAAAACGTGGGAAAGCTGAGAAAACAATCAGCTTAGACGTTCTGCAGCAGTACTTTTCTGGTAGTTTGAAAGATGCTGCAAAGAGCCTGGGAGGTATGAGAGTTGTCTAGATCGTATCACCTCATTTTATTTTGTAGATCTTTTGTTGTTTTAGTAATTTGTCCCTTGAAGCTTGGCCAGTAGGCTACAGGCTTGTTTTTTGCTTTTGCTTTTGCTTTTGCTTTTAAGTAGAAGTTGTTTGGTGCACGTGCTTAAGCTGCTCTCTTTTTATGCGAAGAGTTTTCATATGAAAAAGTGACGGATAAGAAAATGTTCTATTGTTCACGATTATGTAAAGGATTCGGTTTTCCATTAATTTCCCTACGACAAATCTTTGCTGCAATCATGTGATTTGTTTTTGTGATGCAAAAGACCATAAAGCAAAAGAAAAGCAAAAAGCACTTCTTTCTCTCTATAACTGGAAAAAGAAGGTTCAGCTCATGTTCTGATCATTTCGTAATTTTACAGTTTGCCCAACAACAATGAAGCGTATATGCAGGCAACACGGGATCTCCAGATGGCCATCTCGCAAGATCAACAAGGTTAACCGTTCTCTATCTAAGCTACAGCGTGTAATTGAATCTGTGCAAGGCGCAGAAGGAGCATTTACATTAACTTCAATTGCTGCAAGTACACTTCCAGTTGCTGTCAATGCCATCCCCAGGCCTGGTAATCTAAAGGAACCAAATCAGCTGAATTCATTTAAACCACCTATGAATGAGATGTTTAGCCAAAACGAAATCATAAATGATCAAAATGGCGTGTTAACCAAGTTGGGTGAAGGCTCAAGCCGGTCGAAAAGTAGTGGATCGAGAGAGGAGAACACTTCCCATGGTTCAAACGAATCATCTCCGAAAAACAATAAGATTTCTTCTCCTACAGGAAAAAGTCCCGGGAAATTAGACAGCTCATTCGACCTATTACATCAACAAATAGGAGAGATAAATCTCTCAGCTTCTTTGTCAATTCCAGATGCTCTTCTCGTTACACAACCTCAAGAGCCATTTGGAGCAATGCTTGTCGAAGATGCCGGAAGTTCACATGATTTGAGAAACCTTTGCCCTCTTTCAGAAGCACTTGTGGATGAGCAGGTACCAAGTTCAACTGATATGGTTTATAAAGAAGCTTTAGCTACCCCTTTGTGTGGATTGCCACAGTTTTCGACCAGGCCAGAAGCGAAGATGATCACAATTAAAGCGACTTACAGAGAAGATATGATAAGGTTTCGGTTTTCTTTAGACTCGGGGATATTCTCACTGAAGGAGGAAGTAGCAAAAAGGTTGAAGTTGGAAGTGGGTACTTTTGATATCAAATATTTAGACGATGATCATGAGTGGGTCAAGATTGCGTGCGACGCTGATTTACAGGAGGGCATGGATATTTCAAAATTGTCGGGGAGTAATATTGTCAGACTCTTGGTTCAGGATGTGATGGCCATTCTGGGAAGCTCCTGTGAGAGTTCAGAGGGATGAGAACTCAAGAAGTGTACTTCTTATATACAACCATCGTTGTAGTGTTAGATTTGAACTTAGAATTTTTATTTTGGTGATCTCATCATATGATTGTGTGAAATGTTTCCTATTGTAATGGGGAAACTAGAAAGCATAAGCATATGATTTTGATTTTGATGTTTTTTTTTTGTTTTTTTTTTTTTTTTTTTTTTTGTTTTTTTTTTTTTTTTGTTTTTTTTTTTTTTTTTATTTTTTTTTTTTTTTTTTTTTGTTTTTTTTTTTTTTTTTTTTTTTTTTTTTTTTTTGTGTGTGTGTGTACAAGTTAAATGGAGAGCAACTTGTAAGTCAGCATCTTGTAGTTTGTAATTTTACTGCTCTACAGGAGATTTGTTCTCTCTCCATCATGTAGATTTCCTAATCCTCTTACTTCAAAATTTTCATTTTCTAGTAATATGAAGTTCTTTGTTTAGGACTTATTTCATAAATACTTGGCACATTGTTTTCGATTGAAGTTTAAAAAAAAAAGAAGTATTCAAATTTGAAATAGAATAGAAATAACCAAATTACTCTTATAGATTCTTGTATTATTTGACCAAATAATTAATAGAAGGGTAATTGTGTTAATTCAGTAACTTTTGTAACGACTAATTGCACCAAAACGTAAAGTTTTTAATTATTTTTTGACATCTAATTAAGTAAAGTATTTGTGGGTGTAGTTGGAATGCATAATTGAGTTGAATAACTATTGAAAGACAATTATTGTATTCGCAAATGACACGTCCCCAAATAAAGCCATGAAAAATGACATGTTTTTTAAACCTGATTGGCCACGTCATCCCCAAATAATATATGTATGTATGTATATATACATATAGTGTATATATATATATATATATATGTAGCTTTTCGCGCGGCAAATACAGAGCGAGCGAGCGAGAGAGAGAGAGAGAGAGAGAGAGAGAGAGAGAGTCTGATATCTCTTTTTTTCCAGTAATCTGTTTGAGGATTTACGCATATAAAAAATCGATATATAGAGAGAAAGTAGAAGATAGAAGCGATGGGCGGCTCGCGGAGGAGGAGGAGCGGCTCTCTCATTGCTCTACCAATCGTCTTCATTTGTATATATCATTCTTTTAAATTTTCATTTACTGGATCAGATCAAATACATATGTTGTTTTTTGTTTTTCCACTTTCTATTTATTATTTATTAGATGATTACTTTTTCAGCAAAGGTTTGTTTGTTTGATTGTTTGTATGTTTGTCGCTTTTAATCAAGTAAGCTAGGTTGTTTTTATTAAGGAAAAAAATGGGATTCATCAGGTTTAAAATTTCTGGCTTATTTGTCAGCAAATAAGCTATGATTAAAAGCTGAGCGGCCAAGATCTGACTTTTAAGTAAAAAAGTTGATAAGCTAGAGCTTATAAGTTGCAACCAAACAAGCCCTAAGTTTCATCCGAAGAGGATGTACTATTTCGTATTGTTAGGTTTTTAGTAATGATATATGTGCAAAAAAATTATGTATGGAAAATGTCCGTGTTTTAGGATCAACTGACAATCCGACAATAAAGGTGTTTGTATGGTTTTGATACAATTGGTAAATGAGTCATTTTTTTTGTTGCCATGTGCACTTCAGTATTAGTTTGAGCTTATCTTTCATGTAAAATAGGAGTGCTTGGACAATATGCGTTGGACAAAGATTCTAAATTAAGATTTTGAAATAAGAAATAATGGGTACACGTATGTGTTGGAAGATTAGCTAATCTTGGATAGTAACTAGTGCCACAGAAAAGTTCATGTAAATATCTTATTTTGGTTGTCTTTAGCCAACTCCAACCTAAGTGATGATCATGATTTATTGGCTTGGATAATGATGATGATTTATATGATGGGTTTCTCATTTAAAAAAAAAAGTTGCACTTTTACCTTTTATACAAGGTGCTTGGTTGGATTGCATGCTAGCGTGCACAGGTGAATCTAAATATCTACTCTTTCGCGAGATACTATTCGTATTGTAAAAGAGTTAAAGGTGAAGGTTTTGGCAGTTTAAAAACCATGTGCAAGGTAGACTAATAGATCTCCGAAGCAGAAGATTCAGCTGAGGTTACTGTTAATTTGAATCAACCGAAGAGAAAATTTTACGGGAGATATTAGCTGCATAACTAACTCTATTGGTTGGGAAAATGTTTACTTGAGTTGAAATTCAGATAGTAAATGGCTGCTACGGGCTTGATACCCATGCAGACATATCTTCATATTATGGTTTCATAATGAGTCGACATCTCTTGTCTTCCTGCTTTCCTGTTGTGGTTACGTGTTATGTGTCTGAACACTGAAATGTATCTAGACACCTCTTTAGGACCCCACCTTTTCTTTTCAAAAGTCCACATTGTTGACCGTGCTTATAATTTCTCATCTACAAGTTTGTGGTGATACAGTGACTAGCTATTAAATGTGCTAATTCACAATTTGTGTAACAGGTTGTCTATCTGCAATTTCTATTGCCAAAGAAGAAGCCTCAAAGTTGGGCACAGTCATCGGTATAGATCTTGGGACAACTTATTCTTGTGTTGGTGTTTACAAAAACGGTCATGTTGAGATCATAGCAAATGACCAAGGAAACCGTATTTTACCCATCATGGGTTGCTTTCACTGAAAATGAGAGACTGATCGGGGAAGCCGTGAAGAATCAAGCTGCGACTAATGCCGAAAAGCTGTCTTCGATGTCAAGAGACTTATTGGAAGAAAGTAAATACGCATTTCTTTAAGAAGCTCTGAGTCGAGTTATTGATATTTTGGAATGCAATTAATGGTTTTTATCTGTGTTGGCAGGTTCGTGGACAAGGAGGTTCAAAGGGATATGAAGCTTGTTCCTTACAAGATTGTGAATAAGGACGGTAAGCCTTATATCCAAGTGAAAATCAAGGATGGAGAGACTAAGGTATTTAGCCCTGAGGAGATCAGTGCTATGATTCTAACCAAGATGAAAGAGACTGCTGAGGCATACCTTGGGAAAACGATCAAGGATGCTGAAGCTCTTCCTACAGGGCAAAATCTTTCTCCTTCAAGTTGTGTATGTACTAGTAATATGTCATCTTTTGTTGCAAACTACAGTATACTTCAACGATGCCCAAAGGCAAGCTACAAAGGATGCTGGAATTATCGCTGGGCTAAATGTTGCTAGAATTATTAACGAACCAACCGCTGCTGCAATCGCCTATGGGCTGGACAAGAAGGGTGGCGAAAAGAACATCCTCGTATTTGATCTTGGTGGTGGGACGTTCAATGTCAGTATATTGACCATTGACAATGGTGTATTTGAGATCCTTGCCACAAATGATGATACTCATCTTGGAGGTAAGGGCGGTGCTTTTGTTTGTTATACTTACATATTTCCTGAATGACGTCTATTCCCTTCGGTAGTCTTCCTGTAGCTCTATTATCACACCAGGGCAAATATCAAGTCCTAAACAACAGTGATTTGCTTATGATAAAGACATTCTTTACTAAGTTGATGTAGAAAACATACTTATCAGAAGAAGTCGATACACACAATAAATGAAATTTGACAATACATGTCAAGTGTGCAAAATTCTTATCATAGATTATGTATTAAAAATTTAATTTATTTTCAGGTGAGGATTTTGATCAGAGGATTATAGAGTACTTCATCAAATTGATCAAAAAGAAGCACGGAAAGGACATCAGCAAGGACAACAGAGGTCTTGGCAAGTTGAAGAGAGAAGCTGAGCATGCGAAGGGAGCGTTGAGCAGTCAGCACCAAGTTCAAGTGGAAATTGAATCACTATTTGACGGTATTGATTTCTCTGAGCCATTGACCGGAGCTCGATTCGAAGAACTGAACAATGATTTGTTCAGAAAGACGATGGGACCTGTGAAGAAAGCCACGGAGGATGCAGGATTGGACAAGAAACAAATTGACGAAATTGTCCTTGTAGGGGGTAGCACAAGAATTCCCAAAGTTCAACAGGATCTCAAGGATTATTTCGATGGGAAAGAGCCCAATAAGGGAGTGAACCCTGATGAGGTGGTTGCTTTTGGCGCTGCTGTTCAAGGAGGCATCTTGAGTGGAGAGGGTGGTGACGAGACCAAAGGTATTGTGTCTGTATTTGATATGATACAAAAACTTCATCACAAGAGCATATTGAATATTTTAGTTGTATACGATTATTGGTTTGTAATTTAACTGAGAATGAGAAATAATATATAGGGTTTTGCTGACTAATTTGTGACGTGGTGTATAAATGCTGATATCCTTCTCTTGGATGTGGCTCCGCTCACTCTTGGTATCGAAACTGTAGGTGGGGTGATGACCAAGTTGATCCCTAGAAACACTGTTTTTCCTACCAAGAAATCACAGGTTTTCACCACCTACCAAGATCAGTAGACCATGGTCTCCATTCAGGTACAATAATTTCTTTCTTTTGAAAGGAAGAGTTTCCACCCTTGTCACCTCCACGACATCTTAAAAAAGCCGAAATAAAAGGGCTATCCTAAACTTGAGGAGTTCTTATTGTGATGTTCAGGTTTTTGAAGGGGAAAGAAGTCTCACAAAGGATTGTAGATTGCTTGGTAAATTTGATTTGAGTGGCATTCCTCGAGCCCCAAGGTCAGCTACATATTTTTCTATCCATATCAGAATGATTTTTATGAAATGTGACTTGTATTTAAAGGAAATTCTTTACATATAATTGCACTTACTATATAGTGTAATTCTCACTTAGTTTTACTTTGGCCTCTTCATATTGACTTTGAATGCCAATTTCCATTGTTGTACTCCATTTTTTCATTGTCACACTTGATTTTCAAAGTATTTGATCTCCGCCATCTTCAAGAGAAAGTAACATCCTAGATGATGCGTATAGGATGCTTTTCAGCTGTTTTCATGGACATTTACTTTTTGGACAAAGTTCGATAGATAAGAATTTGTTGCTTTGACAGTCTTCAATTATATTAAGGTTATCAACTTACTATTATCGTATGGCTGCCAACTGTCCAATGTAATAGAATCACAGAAAATTTAATGTTTAGTAGGGAAAGTTGATTGTGTTTGGTCCTCATGTCTAACAGGGGAACCCCTCAGATTGAAGTTACTTTTGAAGTAGACGCAAACGGTATCCTAAATGTGAAGGCAGAGGACAAAGGGACAGGCAAATCCAAGAAAATCACCATTACCAACGACAAGGGCCGATTAAGCCAAGAAGAGATTGAACACATGGTGAGAGAAGCAGAAAAGTTTGCAGAGGAAGACAAGAAGGTGAAAGAGAGAATCGATGCTCGTAATGCTTGGAGACTTGCACGTACAACATGAAGGACCAAATCAATGACAAGGATAAGCTAGCAGACAAGCTCGAGTCGGATGAGAAGGAGAAGATTGAGACAACTGTCAAGGAGGCTCTTGAGTGGCTAGATGATAACCAAACAGCAGAGCAGAAGGACTATGAGGAGAAGCTCAAGGGGGTGGAAGCTGTTTGTAACCCCATTATCACTGCCGTTTATCAGAGATCAGGTGGGGCTCCCGGTGGTGGATCGGAGGAAGAAGATGACTTGCATGACGAACTATAGGTGAGAGTGCGAGAGCGAGTGAAGCAGATGAGTAAGTAGGATAGACCAGTAATATTTACATTTTTTTTTTTAATGATGCTTAGTGAAGAGGATTAGAATCCCTTGTGAGCATGTCTTCAAGGTGAAGCTAATCTGTTATCAGTTTTTTAAGTGTTTGATTTCGGATGTTAGTTTTTACTAATTTCGGCAAACACATCAGTTATTGGTGCGCTTCTCGCCATTTTAACAAGATTTCATAGCTCACGTACCAACTTTACTGGTATCGTCTACAAGGAGCAAAAATGCAACATAGTTAACGTTTTACGGAAAATGGTCAGGACCTTAAAAAAGATATACGGAAGTGGCTAGCGACGATACTAAACCAAAAAGGAAAAAAAAATTGTATAGAAACTCTACTTTGAGATGTAAGCTGGATTAAAGAATATACAGTATGTAATTTCAAAGATACTTGTATATTCTAAATAAAATACTATCACCACTATTATAATAAATATTATTATTCTAAAAAATGATTAAATATTTAGTAATTTATTTATTTGTTTATTTTTTAGCTAATTTCCCAGCATTGATGAGAATTCTTCCACTAGGAATTTCGGAATGGATGAGTTTCTGTATAGAAAATGGTTTCCGGATGACGGACCATTTCCTAGTAACTATAGTAACTGTGGAACATAATACATGACAACAATTTTCTTCCACAATGGAAATTATTTTTATTAAAAACAAATTGAGGATGAATTTACAACTTGTTTGCGCCTGAGGATTTTTATTTGTTATTTTTTTGACAAATTAATTAATGCACAAGAATTCCAATCTGGAGGGTGTAAGGGACTAATGCGCAGCATTTCCTTCTTTTTTTATTTAACCAAAAAATAAAATAAAATTTAAAGACTAAGTTTCAATGAGGCAACTTGTAATAATTTTTTTAGATCTAAAGTCCAGCTTTAGGATCACCCGAGCCCGCTGCCACAACTCCCATGCCACCATCTGACGGAACACCTTCCTTTTCTGGCTCGGCTGACTTCGTGAGAGCAGTTTTTTCACCATCAAATTCACGTACAAGCTCATCGATTTTCTGGAATTGGTATGGCCATCTCGCGTTGTATAAGAATTGGCGGAGATCAAATCGGTTGTCCTCAGGAGAATAACTCTAATGAAAGCAAAAGATATTTCGCAATTTAGTTCCCAAGAGTTCTACTATCATCAATTATGTACATAATACACACGATTAGCAGTTGGCTGGCATAGCAAGATGAAGACTCGGAACATAAAAGTACCTCAGCATGATAGGAAGGCGTCAACACAGTCATTTTGTGCCGATTGATAGAGTAGTACTTGAAGAAGTGCTTCACTTTCTCGGCCACCTCGGAAGGAGTCAACCTTCCACCCCATTTATAGCACAAATTCTGAAAGAAGTAAAGTGGTAGTAAAGAAAAACTTGACATAAAATTAGAACATTCCCACCAGTGTTACTAAAGCTCCATTTCTCCTCGTTTGATTTCTCAATTGAAAAATCAAAGGGAAGAAATGTACCACACAAGTGTTTCTATATTCATCATTCTTCAGAAACACTATAATAGATTTTTCAATGGAAAAAT
>MKEJ01049693.1:0-12018 GCA_001753735.1 Embelia ribes | reverse complement strand
ATGAGGCTCGATGTGCTCATTCGAGGAGGCTTGATGTACCTACGCGATATAATGTGCTCAATGAGTCTCGAGGTGCCTATATGATATGATGTTTAGCGTTTCAGTGCATTCGTAGTCGAAGAAATGAGATGTCTTCGTGATTCCACTTTAGCAATTCGATGTTTGGTATTCTGGGATATGGGGATAGTTGGTATACTTTAGTACCCGATGTACTTTAGTATTTATTGCATTCAGATATATGTCATCATCATAGTGCTAGAGGCGAGCTGGACTCGAGTAGTGATATTTTCGGGTTATGTACAGATTCGTATTTTCAGTTTTGTACTACGAGCATGTAGCCCGATGACATTATGTATTACAGCAGGGTATTACTGCCTGGACTACGTATTATGTATTTATTACTACGGGGATGCTGTTGTATTAGATATTTATGTTACATTTATATATATTATGGCAAGATGTCGGCATAAGAATAGGTTAATATTATATTTTCTTTTCTTTCAGTTCACTTCCCGGGTTTATGGGGATTTGGGGCATGACAAATTCTTTTGGAGGCTAAGGTTGCATAAAAGAATTTACACTAGGAAGTAAGATATCAGATCGAATTTTTTCAAACCATGGGGGCTATAGCCCCGAGCAAACTCGCAGTCCGTCCCTAGCTATAACAAAGTAGCAAACCCTCTAATTTTAGAGTGTTGAATAGTGTTTGGATATACTGGTGGGAGAACTTCTAATTTGAGTTTAATCCCTAAAATTTAGAATCAAGGAGCCATTTAGGGGCATTTGTGGAGTTCCCATACCACGTTTTCAGATTTACACCCACACTAGTAACAATTGAAGGAAGATTACATTACACATAAAAGAACTGATCTTTCAGATGGCATATTTCCAGTAGGGTGTGAGTGTGTACCAGAGAGAGAGAGAGAGAGAGAGAGTAGCAAAAGAATTTAGTTTGATTGGGGGAAAATTGTGCATATTTTGCCCTAGGTGATCTTTACTAAATTGCACTTTCCCCCTGAAGTTTCTGATAGTTTCTAAATGATCCTGGTTTTTCGGAAATGGAACGAAGTGATCATCTGTTGACTAGGTAGGAGTGTGCATTGGTTCGGGTAACCTGAAACTCGGACCAAACCGATTTAATTCGGTTTCAAATTTTTAGTGACGGTTCGGATTTAGGTTTAAAATCTAAAAAATATTGGGTTTTGTGAAATTTTGTGTTTGGATTTTCTAAAAAATTTTGGATTTAAACCCGAAATTTGAAATTATTGAATATTAAATTAAAACTAAAATTATGACATAATGATAGTTTAGTTTTTGGTTAATGATGATTTTTAATGGATGTTTGGGTTCGGTCCAACCTTCCTCGGTTCGGATTCGGTTTGGATTTGTGGGAATTTCGGTTCAGGATCGATTAAAAAAAAAAATGGTTCAGGTTTTGGGTTTTTGAATTTCGATGAACAGTCGTATCACTAGGTGATCTTTGCTTAATTACATTTTACCGATAAAGTTTATGACAGTTTCAAAAGCTCCCGATGTTTTGGGAATTGAACGAAATGAGCACTTTCGGTTAAAAGCTATTCGCTTGGTTGCAATTTTTAAGCAAATAAGCTAGTTTATTTATGATTAAAAAAAAAACTGGAGCTTATTTAAACTGAGCAGTCAAACGCTGTCAAATTTTTTAAGCAAAAAAATGGATAAGTTAAAGCTTATAAGCTACAATCAGACAAGCCCTTAATACACGCATATTTTTTGGGTACATTGAAAGTCCTAGCCGACAGTGGGAAGAGTCGAACACTAAACCTCCTACTAAGGAAGCTAATTTATGGTTACTATGCTTGCCCTAATAGTTATCTTAATACAAACATGTAACTATCAATAAATCGGCATATTATCTCGAGCTATAGCCTAGTAGCAAAATCAATGTGATAAAACTTAGGGGCGAAGCCACTCTTGGGCAAGGGGGGTTGATACTACTCCCTCGGTTCAATTAGAGAAGTTTTTTTTTTGGGAAAAAGTGAATATGTTTTTAAATATATTTTGAGATCGTATATTATTTTTACTAACAAACGAACAAAAATAAGAAGTGAATTATATAAATTTAATCTTTACTTTATAACACTAATACTACTTATAATATTATTTTGTTTAAAAATATTGCCAGTTTGGCAATTACATATGTTTCATTATATGATGATATAATAATTTTCAAGTAATTGATCTATTATTTGTTCAAGTATTTATAATGTCATCACTTCTCGTTTTTCTTACATTCTCAAAATTAATTATTCTCATTTCTCGTTCCCGTTTCGTATAGGTCTCCATTTTGAAACTTGACAACTATGGACTTAGGTCATCTAATCCTCCATTGACTAGTAACGCTAATGCTTCAGCTTCCAATCCTTGCTCCCGCTCTCACAAATTTTTGGCCTATAAATATGATGCTCTCACGCTCCCGACCCTTCTTTCGCACCATAATTTGTTGACTTAGCTATGAACTGCCACAGGTGTAGTTATAGCATAGAACTTTCCTAGAGATTACCCATATTAATTAGCATAATCTCAGTAACCACCACATGGAAATTATCCAATTATCTAAAATATTAAAACTAGTACGTGTGACAAGAGCAATACAATAAGTTTTATTCTCAACTACTAATTACTAAATAAATAATATATGTAATGTTCATGTCTCCTATCCAACCATCAATTTTGGTATCTTCTCTATTTCCTTCAAAGTTCCTTTTCCATGTCCTCCCCTATATATATACACACACCAAAAAGATCAAATTTTGTAATCCATTAAATTGACAATTACTCCCTTTTCAAAATTTTCAAATTTTTTCCTTTTAAACACCTATGAATAAGGAGGTTGCGGGTTTGGAAGTAAGGCCGGGAGGACTGCTGGTACAGAGACGAAGTTCGGATAAATATAACGAAAAGATTTTTGACACAAAAAACAATGCGAAATATGGATCATATGATCATGAAGTCGATATTTATAAACGTCCTAGTTTTGGTAAGTCAAGTTTCAAGAAGTCCAAATATTGTCGTCACGAGGGAATTGGTAAGGCGGATAAGGCATTGGAAGCTATCGTCGAAATTGGGTTTGAAGTTAACAAGATCTCAAAACAGGTAATAGTATTTGTTTTCGTAGGCAAATTTTTTTTTACGATCTGATAGTTATAAGATAATGGTTCTCATAATCCTTTTTCTACACTAATTTATTTTTGACAGGTTGCAATTTTGGAATTAGAAATTTATGGTGGTAAAAAAACTTCACAAAGTGTTATTTTGAATTTGATTGAAATGCTGATGACACAATTGCTTAGATTGGATGAAATTGTAGCTCATGGGGATGCCAAAATTAAGAGAAAAGAGCAGGTATTGATAGTCATTTTTTTTTTAATTTTTTTTTATATATAAGAAAAGGTTTTCATTAAATTTGTGCTTTTAGTTTCTTTTTCAGTTTTTTCTTAAATTATACATTACACAAAATTAAGCTCTATTCTCTTGGAGAAATGTTTTAAGTCAGTTGTTTCCAATTTTTAATATTTTGACAATCCCAATAACCTTAATTTTTATAATATTTTGGCACCGATTATTTTTTTGGGCAAAATAAATAGTTATCTGAAAAATGAAAAATGATTCGATTACTAGCAATTTTGATGAAAAAAAATGTATACATGATCTGAACACCTATACGGTTATATCAAATGCTTCGATCTTGCTTTCAAGCAGAATTAGATAGCTGTTCTCTGAATGATTTTTTTGTATATATGTATGTTTCTCTTTCAAATATATAAATTCAAACTCTTTTCTCACAAAAAATGAAAAAAGAAGACCTTACTATATATTTTTGAATTTCTAAACATGTTATAGGTAAGAAGGGTGCAGAAGTATATTGAAGAACTTGATAAGCTGAAGATCAAGAATAGTAGCAATGAGATTAAATCCTCGATTACACGACCAATCCAAAAGCCGTTGATCTTCCATGCGAGATAATTAACTTCTAAAAACGCTTCATTTGTTCTCATATCGATTTCGAGGTCAAGTTGATTAATTGGCAGTCATGTATTAGCTATAAGATTTTGATATTATTGTGGATATTAAGCTTTGTTAATTTGTGGATGAAATTTTAGAGAAGTTGGATACATAGTTGGGTTTACCTTTTATTATGCTCTACAAGGTTGTTTCATAAAGTGATACATATAAAAAAATAAAATAAAATTAAATTAATTCTTTGTGTCATTGTCTTGAATTAATTTTTTTTCCATCTAAATATGATCACGATCGTACAAATTGGCAATTAGCGTTATGTAACAACTCCATCGACTGAAACTATAACGGTTCGAGTTTGCAATTTGAATGGAATCCACGATTGTAATAGTCATGATGGCCGTTAAGGTCAATTAATGGTATCGAACGTATATTTTTATACAATGTAACATTTCCAAGAGGTTAAAAAGTAGTGTTACGGAAAATGTAGAGAATTAAGGTAAATTAATTCCTCCTAAGCCGAAACATGAATTAAATAAGAACCATGCCTTGAGATTAATGCCCGATTGCAATAAGGTATTTCCCGTGACTTTGAATCATCACCGTAGATTATAATTAAAGCGTAATAGTTGTATCGTTCACAATAAACAAATATAAATTTCATGAGTCGTACAAAAATAATTATAATTAAATTACAATTTTAGTTTTCATAATTAAATCTGTATACATCTTAAAATCATTATATTACAACTGTTACAATTACTGTATCATTACTTAAAACACAAGGTATGATAATTGTTATTTTTTTTTTTTTGTTTCCGTGCTTAGAAACATTTAAAATAAAATAAGAGTACCCACTTATGGAAGAAATTGACAACTAAGAAAATAGTACCAACATTATTAATTTCTTATATATTTTTGTCATATCACCGGAACCCTTAAATATAAATATACATGGTGCTACTTACTTAGCTAATTATTAATAAAAATAAATAAAAATAAAAAAATAGGTCAGTAGGTCCGTTTGTACTTTTTATTTTTTTATTATATTGAACTCGTGAACATTATTTAATCAGCGACATGAAGATTTTGATGTCTCTTATTAGGTTGCAGCCTTGCAAATAAGATTAAAGTAAATAATATAATTTTATTTCTTATGCTAATTGGTTGAAATCTAATGGGGGCTTGTTTGATTTTGGAGGGCAAAATTTTTTAATTAAGAGATAGTTTAATAATATAAAGCAATCTTGTTTTCTTAATAACTCATTGTCTAAAATAATGATTTACATTATTAGCACAAATAGGGACAGAATAAAACAAAGAAAACAAGAACATTTTGTGGTTGATTGATATTATTTTACATGTAAGCATAATTTTTTTTTGATAAACAACATAAGGGGTAAATAATGTTCATGCACAATAAAAAAAATTTGAAAACAAAATAATTCTGCAGAAAATAAATTGGGAAAAACAACACAAACTATTAACAATTCAAAACTCAACAAACACTTGTTCTTGAAATGATCGTTCGTAAATAAGCTAAACCAGCCAAGGTTTGCGACCAACAAAATAAAAAATTATTTTTTACGAAAATAGGAAAATCAAAAAAAAATTCAATTCCGAAAACAATTCACCTAAAATAATATCAAAACACACCAAAA
The DNA here is from genome assembly GCA_001753735.1 of Embelia ribes. Lineage (NCBI taxonomy): Eukaryota > Viridiplantae > Streptophyta > Magnoliopsida > Ericales > Primulaceae > Embelia > Embelia ribes. Next base: position 6,361 of record MKEJ01049693.1, on the reverse strand, counting down.
AGACCGAAATCGGGGTACATTTTTATTTTTAGTCACTATGTAAATTTAATTCCCCTTTACTACCTCAATCTCATCATTAGCCTTTCCAATTCCATCGTCATCATCTTTGGGGACAAATTTTTTCCAATACCAATGCTTTCTCCACACCTTACTCATTTCTTCGATCGGTACACCCTTCGTCTCCGGCAAAAAAACAACAACGAATAAATTCATGAGGAGCACGAAAATTGCAAAAAAAATGAACAAGCCGAATTTGAGCTTGCAAAGCAAGGGTAAGAAGATCTCCGCGATGACGAATGTGAAGAGCATGTTCACCGAGACGGTGATGCTCTGGCCGGCCGACCGAATCTCCAAAGGGAAGATCTCGCTCGGCACGAGCCAGCCCAGTGGGCCCCACGAGTATGCAAATGCGTTCACGAATATGCAAATGAGGAGAACCACGACGACAGCGTACCACATGGGCAGGACACCCGGGTTCCCTGATTTCCCGAATTTTAGCGCAATCGCGACCGCTATAACAACCTACAACACATTTAAAGGCAAAACAAGAAGTAAATAAAAACATAATTAGATTTTCAAAAATAATATTTTACATTGGCGAGGTCTTAACTTAAATAGAGAAATTATTCAAGTAATTTGCCAGACCAAAATTATTTAAAAAATAATAATTGCTGGGACGAAAATAGTGTCAAAAGCAGAGTTTTGAATTTACATCAGTTTTTTCATTATTTTGAAAACTAACAATTTTGGTAAATAGTTTGTAAAACTTTATTATCTAGGTGAAAAACTCTAAACATTGTTGCAAATTTGTTACTTATAGTAACTAATGTAATCTCTTTAATTTTGGACCAAATTTCAAAATTTATATTTATTGACAACAAAATGCGCAAAATACAATTAATTTCTACACAAAATCGGTCTTTGCTCAAAATTAGAAAGTAATTTTTTTTTTAACTATATCTTAAACCTAACATCAGCAAAAATTTTCATATTTATTCAGAATTAAAGGACTAAATGCATGAAACTAAAATAGAAGTAACAATTTCATTACAAATTCACTATTTTTTTTAAAATATTGAATTAATTGCAAACTAGTACAACTGGTAATGAATATTATTTCAAGATTTTAAGGCACAGATGACAAATATATGGCAAACTTAACTTTAGCAATAAATTTCTCTTTTTTTCTGAATATATTAAATGAAAACAAATAAAACTAAATGAGAGAGTCCAATTTTTATTTGATTTATTTATTTAGTTATCTATTTTTTTAAAACAAAATTCACTATTAATTATGGGTTTAGACATTGATTTAGTAGAGGTTTATAAGAACTCACCTGCATCAAAAACATCGTACTTCCCCCGAACATAAATAGCTTCCTCCTCCCGCATCTATCGACTGCGGCCACCGAAATTAAAGTCGACAAACAGTTGACTACGCCGGTGATCAACGCAGATGCCAGCGACGCGTTATCGCCAAAACCAATTGTCTTGAACAATACGGGTGCATAAAACATAATCACGTTCATGCCCGTGAACTGTTGGAAGAACGGAATTAGAATCGCCATCGTTAGTTGAGGCCGATACTTTCTTTGCGTTAGGTTCCTCCAAGGGCTTTCAATTTGTTTCACCGCAACGCTAGCTGCAATCATATCGTTGAACTCTTCGTTGACGTTGTCAACGCCGCGTATTTTCTTGAGCCTCTCCTTGGCCTCATCGTCCCTCCCTCTCGCTATCATTGAGCTCGGGGTGTCCTTGAGGAAAAGAGAGCCGACGATGAATATAGCTGCGGGGACAACTGCGCCACCCAAGCTCAACCGCCATCCCCAACCTCCCTTTATCTTCGCGAAAAAGTAGTTTAGGAGGTTGGCGAAGAAGATACCGATAGTGATGGACATTTGGAACATAACGTTTAGCTTGCCACGAGACTTCGAGGGAGCCATTTCGGAGAGATAAAGTGGTACGGACTGCATAATATAGATAGATGAAAATTAAAACGACGAAATATATAATTTTTAAAGACAAATTGGTGAATAAATGACATGTGTGCATGTATTATAAGTACGGTTTTACGTAGAAAACCCATTTTCTTAAAATTGTGCTTTGTTGTTCTTGACCATAATCTAGTAGTTTAAGAAAAGTAGGTATTATTAATTATTTTTCAAGTGATGAATTTAATAATTTTAATAATACTTTTATTTACTTACAAAATGTGATGCATAAATTTAACAACATTACATTGTGCAGAACAAAAATTTATTTATTTAGATATTTTATGCCTAGCACATTATATCTAAATGAATTTTTATTCCCAAAATGTTCCAAACCACCTGTTTTAGATTTTGACATTAATTGAATCGTGGTGCAATTCAAATGAATATTTCCTCATTGTAAATATCCCAATGTGACAACTTAAAAACCTTATGACCATTTTAATCTTAATTGAAAATTTTGGATTATGTTATTATCATATTTACATAATAAAGTATAAATAGGACTTGTTTAGTTGCAGTTTATAAGCTTCATCTTTTCAATTTTTTTACTTAAAAATAACAACATTTGGTTGTTCAGTTTATTTGCTATTTTAACTTAAATAAATTGGAGGAAGTTTTAAGCAAAATGTATATAAATTTTTGATTAATAAAAAATAATCTGACTTATTTACTTAAAAGTTGTGTATACCTGATTGGCAAATCCAATACCAAAACCAAGGAGAACCCTACCAATAATGAGCATGAGAACATCTTTAGCAAAGCCATTGATAATTGCACCACCACAGAAGAGTAGTCCTCCAAAGAGCATAGACAACTTCCTTCCGAGCTTTCGAGTCACCGTAGAGGCCACGAAGGATGCCAACAAGGCAGCCAGATACAACGACGAAGTGAATAACGTCAGTATCGGGCTGTTGAATTTGCAATAGCCGTTGGTTGATTTATCAAGCGTTTCCTTCTCGTAGACGGAAGGGAAGAACTTTTTAAGGAAAGGGGACATTGATGTCACACCACCTATATACATACATACATACACACGAATAATGTTTATTAATATCAAGATGAACAAGTTACAAACTTTGTTAGAGCTCAAGTTACGAACTTTACATACATGTCGACTAATATAAAAATAAACAAGAATAATCTCTAAGAAGAAAAAAAATCAATATAAAAGCAAAATATAATCTTATAAAATTAATATCTATCTAATATTTCCCATCAAGAAAATAGTTTGATTTTTGTTCCTCTAACTCCGATGGCATAAATTTTATCCTTGAACTTGTGGATCTATTCGTCTAAGTCGAAATCTTTAGATTCTTACTTCTCAAATGAAAAGTAGGGTCATAATCCTCTAGTTCTCATATATATTTTGCCACAATAATTTTTTGATCTAATTTAGTTATTTTTATTTGGCCACAAGTCATCTCTTTTCAAGTCTATATATATCTAAAATCTCAACATCCACTACTTAGGATTAAAAGGTAAAAGAGTCAAATTATCATATAATAAAATTCACATCCATGAATCATACGATAGTAAACATTGATTAATGTACATAAACTACTATAAAGTCCGTATAAGAATTTAAGTACAAAAATGATCACATAAGTTGATTAATGGAATTGCAATACGAGATCGTAAAAGACCGTATTCATTCACGATCTACTTCTATATAAGAAAAACATCGAATTTTATCGCTGGTATTATACTAGAATTCATCTTTTTCATTGCCAGATCCGAGTTCAAAACCAACTAAATAAAACAACATTTGTTACAAGGTAATAGCACTATGTAGAATGGAAATGTTATATCACAAAACTTTCGCTTTATTTTGCCAAAATTCAACAAAAACAACAAAATACATGAATGGAATTAGGCCACTTAAAAACTTATAGGTTTAAAAGGTTAAATAATCCAAATTATGACATAAAACAATACACAGAACCGCATCATATGATGGTAAATATACCACTCAAAGTCGCAAGTATAAGACATTAAATGCAAAAATTAACAAAAGGCTATAGACATTAGATTGTACTAACCTGATATTCCAATATCGTAGCCGAAAATCAAACCACCAGCGGCCGAGAAAATACAAGCAATCATAACGGTGCGCGTCAGCCTACCGGGGTACACCTTGTTGTTGGAAGGAGGAGGCGCTCCTCCGCCCGCCATTTTTTTAAGTGTGTGTGATAAATAACGAGGGCGAGAAGAGAAGAAAATGAGTGAGGGGTGGGGTGAAATGGGGATTTATAGAAAATAGTGGATATATATATAGATAAAATGGATCTCGTGTATTTCGTTTTATCTATGTGAGATAAAAACTAGTTTGTTATAGACCCTATCACAACGTAGCCTAAAAAATCTCGTTTAACAAGTTTGACTAGGATATATCCATTATCTACTTTCTACAAATATATTTACTTGAACTAAGAGATATATATTTTAACCAAATTATAGAAGCTATGTTGTGGATATATGTTTTTACTTAAAAATAAATACATATGTTGGCGAGGGTAAAATTTTAGCAAATAGGTAGATAAATTGATAATTTAGTATATACATACACACGTACGTACGTACAATGGTAGAACAATTTCAAATTCATTTCTCTTATTTTGGTTATTTATTGAACCGCTCTATAATTGCTAAATTGGATTATACTTCTTGATTACATTTCTCATACAAATCTGCTTTTGTATTTTTACAAAAATAAAAATAAAAAATACAAATAAACCAAACAATATACCACTTATCAAATAAATTTTTATAATCTATTTATCAAATTATAACACCCATTTTTATAATCAACTCTTCAAATTTTCGTTCAATTTGATTTTCTTTTCTAAACGAGATCTTACGATCGTTGTTAGCAAGTCCCTTACCATCATTGTTAAGCTTCAACCTAGCTAAGCTTTTTCTCTCTAGCCCCACAAAATATCTACTCCCACGTCTCTAAAAAATACGCACATTTTTTTTTGTTCGTCTCAATATATATATCACTTTTCTTGATAGAAATTAAGACAAAAAATAACTTTACTAAAATGTCTCGATTTAATGTCGTATTTTTATATTCTCAAGAAAATCTCTCTTATTTAATAAGGATATTTTTAGAAAATTAGAGATAAAACAATTCATCTCTTTGCATTAATTGAATTTTCTTAATCCAAGTGAAAATTCAAACAAGCCTATTAATTTGGGACGGATGGAGTAATCGCTAAAGTTTCAACTAAGTGATTAGAACTTGGTAGCGTAGGTTTGTGATAATAAATAAATTTGTAAATGTGCAAATGGCATTTGCAAACGAATATAATTGTTATGGTTATATAACATTTATGAGCTCTCTTGTACCTATCAATTCTGGCAAAAAGTTGTTTGTTGGTATATAATCTTTTCAAGGATCGTAGATTTCTTTTTTTTGTTGAGAAGCAATATACTTTCGACATATCATGAACAATATTTTCTGCACGAGTTGAAGTTTGTTTATAGTTAATTAATTTAATAATTTATGGCTAAATAGTCTCAATCAGATGGTTTAGGAGGTGATTAAGTTTAAAGGAAATCTCGTTTAAAAGCTAATTATAATGCTCTTTGTGAAATATGGTTAATATTTAACTATAACTATTGTTGTTACTATGAAAGAATTAGCGTTTTGATAATATTTCATCACTCCTCTAGCGATCATGAACAAATGCTCTCGCTATTGGACAACCCTACTCGCAATTTATGATTTATCCGAATGACCGTAATTGTTCCCGGAGATGATTAAACTATATATTTTTCCACATAGATTCATAGAACGTCGAGTTCTTCACTTTCAAGAAGAAAATACTCAAAATAGAAAATAAGAGACTAAAGTTTTTCTTGGGAAGGAGATGGCTGCTTCACATAAATACTGAGCAGCCTATGTCTGACGCATCTAGGTATTTAATTTTTAAATCAGAGAAATTAAATGTATGGATTCCTTGAAAAAAATTAAATAAAAAAATTATTTAATTTTAATTATTAATTAAAAAATCAACGGCTCAGATATGCCCAACAATTCTGCTAGATACCTTGGGATTGGTTTTTCTTCATCTTTTCTTTATCATTTTAGATTAGATAGCATTGTGTAAGATCTATCCATCCATTTTCATTTTATATCTTATTATCTTAGGTCTAATAGGTTTTCTTGTTGCTCAAGTGTTTGTGTTTAAATCTCCTTTTTTTATCGTCTAGTTTTCGCTACAATTGTTTAAATCTAAACACACTCCACTTTAAATACTAAGATAAAGTTAAATGGTGGATAAGATTAGCCACTCTCAACTCTCTACTTAGCTAACCTAATCTAACTTTCCAAAATAAATTTCTTTTGGGTAAATTACACTTTG
>MKEJ01049692.1:0-11805 GCA_001753735.1 Embelia ribes | reverse complement strand
TATAAGACGTCTCATCAATAATGCCTTGTTTCGAGCAGTCTTCGCTTGGAATATTTTTTCTAGCTTCTTCCAAAGCAAATACGTATCGATCTCCTGCGCGACGTAGTGAAAAACACTATTGTCAATCCATTGTTGATCTAACCAATAGTTTCTATATGCTTTTTCATCCAGACATCTACAAATTAATCGTTTGGCTTTTCTCCTTCAATAGGATCATACAGATCTTTACAGTTGAGAAGATCTTTCATCTGAGGTTTCCATAAGGCATAGTTGGTTGTCGTTAATTTGATCATAGCATCATAATTAAAATCTTCAATTGATTCTATGATTTTTGTACCCAAGTTTGACAAATTATATTTTCGAAGCAGAATCTCGAAAATCAGAGGTCACCATTGTGCTCAGAACGGTCGAAAACCTTGGGAATGCCCCTTGGTATGCCCAAATCAGAGCTAGAATGAGCTGGAATTGCCCGAAAAAAAAAAGGATATTCCTTAACGAAAATGGAATATTCTGTCGACGACCATGGAATATTCTTAACGGAATATTCCATTTGCTGACATGGCAGATTCGGGTCCAGTCGGGTCGGGTCTGGGTAAAATTTGGGTCGGGTCGACTCGGTAAACGGTCTATAGTTTGACTGGTCAATGGGTCACCGGTTCGGTTCACTGTACAATGGTTCAATCGGTTCTAATTTTCTGGTTGTTGGTTCAACCGGATCAGTTCACGGGTCAGTGAGTCAACCCAGCCCATAATTTACACGCGAAACTGAGTTCACTCGTCTTCTTCCTTTTGCCGCGCATGCGGCGCTTATCAACACCCACAGAAACTTTGACTGGCGTGCGTGGTCTACTCCGAACTCAAATTGACTTGATTTTTGTACCAAAATTATCAGCTTGGAATGTAGAATTCAATTTTATGCTCACTTGCAATTTTTTAATTAGTTCAAAATTTTGCAATTTAGCAAAATTTAAAAAATTCAGCCAACACCATCTTGATACCACTTGTTGGAGTTGCAAAAAATCAGAGCTAGCATAAAAAGGATGCTAAATTTAACATAATTCGGTTAATTGTGCCTACGTACATGGAAATGAGATAGATTTTATTAAAAATCACTTAAAAAGGAATACAAAAATTACTCACTATTTTTATACACTCACAACTCTCTTTTTCTCTGCAAATAATGCTCACATTATTTCTCTCTAATTTTTGGTGTATTTAATACCACCACAAATACACCTATTTATACAAGAGAAATAGCAATGAATCATGCCCCAAACAAATCACCATATTACTAATCTCTCTTGATCCTAAATGTTCTTTCTTTTGGAGCTTTGTGGGTGAAGAATTATTTGTATACATCTCTTTTGATTGGTTTGGTTGGTGCGGATCATAACACTAAACAGTACTATTTCTACAATAACGATAATTTCTCTCGATAGTTTTTGCTATTACGCGCGGTCACAAATTCTATTTTCTGTTTTCTTTGATGCTTCGGAAAATGGCAAAGTCCAAATGTATGCCTCCTGGCCATTTCGCTCATGACATTTACAAGTAACTTCTGGAAAAATAGAACAAGCGAAAAAGTAATCTGTTATAAGCGTAGCTCACGTAAGCCACTTGCTTCATCATCCAGCACATACCTAATTTCCAAAATTGCTTAAATTCAAAACTTTGACAAGTGAAAAGTTGATTTTTATTCAAGCAAAAATGACAACAAAAAATAAAATACTCTCATTGATTGCAAAGAACCAAACATACAGTTCAAGTACATTAGGAACAAAACCGAAGTGCCATAAGAAATGAAGAATGAACATTGAAAAACATTCATCTGGTATAACGTTATGAAACATACACGACTGTTAAAATAAATTGTCAAACTTAAATTTTGTACAATAACCAATCCGAGATTGAGCAATTTACCGGCAGACCCATTTGCTTTTGATCTTCGGCTCCGCTTCAAAATCGTCTATGCATAATCAATTATTGATTCATATTTGAAGGCTAATCCTTGGGCGACAAGCACCATTCTAGATTTACTACTTCGTCTATTGCGAAGTTACGACTAAAAAATAATACATTGCAACAGTGTATACCAGCTTTCACTGTACACCTCCGCCTTTTTTGCCTCTATTCGTATCTATCACACACTCTCGTTCGTCAATTGCAGACCTTGCTAGTCTCGCCACGAAATGAAGTTATCTTCATCCAGGGCGCATCGATTTCAGAAGTCTTCCTTTCTTTCATTTGGACGCCTACTCCCCCGAAATTATCATCTCGACCCCTCTTTTTTCCATTCCCTTTCAACCAGACCCCGAACAATTTCAAATCATCATCATCGTCGTCTTTATTTTCGTCATCATCAGTATTAGTATTTTCGATAGTTTCATTCTTACTCTCAGACCCATCATGAGTTGATCCACAACTCACTTGCCTCATATGATCGATCTGGTTGGTCCCTGCACTCAGGTACTTCTTCAACAAAGTCATGAGCTCATCGCACTGCTTCTTCGTCTGGGAGAGCTCGATGACGAGCATCTTGTTATCTCTTTTCAGCTTCTCATTCTCATCCGATAAATCAGTAAAGGGAGCCCTCGGAGGCGCTTCGGTCGAGCAGCCTGGTTTCGAATCAGGCGATGATGTGGAAGTAGAACCAAGATCCTCCTCAGATTTTGAAGGCGATTGTTGGTCACAGGCGACAGTATTGGACTTTGCGGCCTGATGAGTCGGCACGGTGGTCTTACGGCGGCGGATGTGTGAGAGGAGCTCCCTTTCCCCTCTTTTAAAGTTGTCGTTCGCAAATTCCCATTTATCGGGCACAATTTTTCGGAAGCCCTGCGAAACAACATAGTATCAGGGCAACTGCCACACTGCGGTCACATGCACTATAATTTCCGCTAGCTAGATAGTGTTATAATTACATTTTTTTCTACAATTGCACTCCAACCGTTGATGTGTCCCGTGTTGGCATGCACATGTTAATGCCTACAAATAATATATCAAACGGTTGTGGTGCAATGGTCGGACCTAAACATTTCACCTAGTTCTCATGTGGGTCCATCTCCGAAACGAAACAAATATACATAGAGATTGGACACCTCAGCAAATTGAACAAAACTAGTAACAACACCTACTTCTACACACTTTAATGAGGTATGTTTAAAGCTCAACTCCTGTAGCCCAACTTTGACCATTATAGCCCCCACCTACTACGGCTTATTTCAGTTTAATTGATTGATTACCAATCCTCTCTAATTATTATTAACAAAAATGAAAAAAATAATACAAACAAAACTAAACACGAATTATTAACTTTGGTTAATTATCCATCTTTTCGTCTGGTTAATACTTACAAAATTGTAGCCTACACCCAGTGAATTGATCCTCTGAATTAATCTTACTCTTAACATAGATATTTTGGGAGAGAGACAGGGTGCATGGCAGCAGGGTGATGGGTAGCCCGTGCCCGACACATCTATAGTTCTTTTATTTTTAAATATATGGCTGAGATTAAAAATAACTATGCATCCTATAAAATTCAATTTAAAAATTAATTTAATTTCAACCGTCGATATTAACAAAAAACGTAACAGGTGTACCGGGAAATCTGGTGCTAACTAACATAGCACCTTGGATTATGTAAAATTTGATAGGAATTCAATAAATAAATTTGATCCTATAATTAATTCAATAATTTTGGTCCTAAATCAGTTCCATTTTCACAAATATTCGGCATACTAGAAACGATAACAACAAAAACATTAAAAAGGAGACGAAGATGAAAGAAAAGGAAGACGTACATAAGTGTTGAGCTGGCGAACGAAGCTGGAGAAATTATTGTGCTTGAAATAATTGGGGAGCAAATCCTTTGCAAAATCCGCCGTTTTCCAAACCACGAATGTTGTCCCCGACTCGTTCCACGACACCACGTCATCGGTCACCGGATCGTCCACCAGCTGGTACGTCTTCGTCAGAAACGGCGCCGGCGCCGCCCTCTGCCCCATCTCCGGTCACCGGAAAGAAAAAAAAATAAAAACGCAAACAAAATATTTATTCTTACTATTTTTTTTTTTTTTGAATTAAATTAATTGGAGAAGCTGAAGAGCAAGAGAGCGGTGAGAAACTCCCAGCCCCAGCAGTAAAATCCGGAAACAAAGGATTTTGGGATTTTATTTTCTCTCATTCAGAGTAGTAGTTTTTAACATAACTTCCTATTTTTTTCCGGATTTTATCGCTTTTGATTAGAGTTGTGATTGAAGGGGATTTTATTTGGGACATGTAAATAGAGAGTTTTCTATAATCGGTAGGTGGCACTAGAATTTCGGAGTATATATATATATATATATATATACATGTACACATTGATATTTTTGTGGGAGCGGAGAAAGATGTGTAGGTTCTAGAAAGGTATGGAAACGCGGCAATAGTATAGAAAATCCAATCAGGAATACTGATTGGACTGGACTTTGTATTAATTTTTAAATACTACTTTTTTCTTTCTTATTTTAATAATAAAATTTGAGAGGGGGGCTTTGCTTTCTAATAATCGTTCTAATGGATTTTATTTATATTTTATTAGTTACGAAATTATTTCAAAAAGATTAATAGAGTTTCAATTATTTTATTTGGACCAATAATCTACAGCGTGAATTATAAATGATAATAAACATGCTCTCTTATAAGGCAACCAAATGGTGCAAAACATAAAAACTAATATGGGCAAATAATTTAGAAGCTGGTTGATTCTCATGCAAGTACTAAATTACTTTTCAAAACGAAATGGTAGTTTTGTCTTTTTCTAATAAAAATTAATTTCTTATATTTTTAAGAAACGAGAATTTCTTCACAAAATAATTTTCATGATTTCTTTACCAAATTTCAGACTAAGGTATTTTTAAATTTTTTTGGAAGGTTCAAACTGAACTAGATAAGGGTTGGGCGAAAAAGGGTGTAGAAAAAATGCTAAAATAGTGGATTTTATTTTCTACGAAGAAAAAGAAACAGATGACAGAGTCTGAGAAGCTTCTAGCACAACTTCGGCTGGTTGTTTCTCTTCTTATGACACGTGGCTTTCCATTTGCTTGCGGTTTTACTTTTTCTAAGAGCATTCACAATTTCACATCTGTTTACCTAATTTATTTATTAGCTAAAAAAACTATCACTTTTCTATTTTATCTATTTATTTTTTAGCTATTATTATATGCATCAGATTAATTATTTTATCTAATAATTATATTTTAAAGCTTTTTCCTTACCATTTTTATTAATATAAAATATTTAAAACTAATGTTGATAACCAAAAAATATATTTTTGATATTATTTATTGATTATTTTATGTATCAATATGTATATCTTATTGAATCATATTTTATAAAATTTAATACGATGTTTGACATATAAAACTATTTTAGATAAATTTTTGAAAAAATAAAAAAAGGGGAAAAAAACAATGGGTAGACCTAGAATAGAAACATAACCATGGAAAGTGTTTTAGACATGCTAACACCAAGATTTTATATATAAAAATATGTAAGTTTTTTTATATATCATCGTACAAAATATGTCACATTGGATTTATGTGGATTTTAAAATAATTTTTTAAAAATGCTTACTTACATGAAATTATGTATGACTTATTCTGAATTACAGTATATAGAAAAATCATATATGTATAAAATCTCAATCCAATAAATGATATATTTAGTTAAACATTACAGCAATTGTGAAAATAGCTAAATTTTAACTTAATCTAGATATGCATGCATGTGTTTAGCTTTTTTTTTTGTAATTTTGTTAGCTAAAATAGCTAAAAATAATCAATGTGTTGCAAATGCTCTTAGCTGGATTAATTTCGCCAAAAAAAAAAACAATTATAATCATAGGTATGGGTAGATTGAGCACAAGCCTTCCCAGTTACCACCTACCACCATCTTCATTTATAATCTCAAAATTGAAATATTTTATTTTGGTTGCCGTAAATAATTACATCACTTGTATAATAAAGGATTCGGAGTAAATACCACCAAGAGCTTGTTTGGTCAAAGATTTTAAGCTAATAAATTGGATATATCGAGGTGAATGGAAAATCTGGGTATTTTAAGCTATGTTATATCATTTAGTTGACAAACAATTAAGCCGGATAATTCTCAAATAAGTTGGCCTATAATCAAATGTTGATTTAGGCTACATTTGTGGCCTATTTTGAAAACTAAATTTTACAAAAGACACAATTATAATATAATTTTTATTTCAAATTTTAATAAATTGTTTACCAAAAAATTTAGAATCCAAAATTCACGTTCTTTTCTATTTTTATTCCCCTATTTGGCTATAAACATGCCCATTTCTTGTAATATTATTGGCTGAATTTTGGTCTGATTCAAAGATTGGGTGACTTGATTTGTTTGATTCTATTAAACAATCTAAACTTATTTATTCCAAAATGAGTTTTGTGGAGCCCCAAAGAGAGAATGAGTTAGAGAGGGAGTGGTAAGGTCGGCTTTGTAATTAAGGCAGAATTGTCTGCAAACAAAATATATTTTAGACTATAGTGAAATGAGTTTAATAAGACAGATTATTTAAGCTTAAAGCTTATTATTATTATTATTATTTTCTGGCAAAAAAGCTATTAAACCGAGCAAATGGGCGAGCCCTCCAAACAATATCCAACTTAAAAGCTAATAAATCAATCAGATTAGCTTAAAAGTTCATACCAAATAAGGTCTAGTTCGGGATAGTTTTTTTCTCTATATTTGTGTAAATTATAGCATGCAATGCTTGATAAAAATTAAAACATCAGCTTCTAATAACCTATTTTTGTTTTTCTAAGATTACTTTTAGAAGTAGTTCAGGGGTATTTTCATAAATTTATTCTGTTTTTTCTATAATTAGTTAACAAATTAAACTTAATTGTAGTTGTAACATTTACCAATACATATAGATTTTTGTCTTTTTACATTAAAAATCATCGCTTTAACAAACACCGCATTACTTATCAAAATATTTTTATATAATTATTTACATAACACTAATTTTTTACTTATTTTTATAATCAATTTTAAAAATAATTTTGAGAAACAAATTTTAAAAAGAATCACACTCCCAAGCGAGCTTTATTTATGAAAATAAATATAAAAGAGCTCGTAAAGAATTACAAAACACAACGATAATTGCTAACAACTTTAAAGAAGTTACTAAACATGGCTTAAAACAGCGCGCGCACATATAATATATATATATATATATATTATATTGTGTGTGTGTGTGTGTGTGTGATTCTTAATTGCAGTACTTAGATTCACGTCTACTTATATGGTAGTTATATTCAATCCGCTAATAGAATGCCTTAAAAATGCAAATTCACTTTTTACGAGGCATAACAATACGATTAATTTATAATTTTACTTGAAAACTTATTAAATATGAATCAAAAGCTCACCTATATGAGTGAACTGAAAAGTCCCATTCGTATAGGCAATGTTTTAGTCTTGGACGATATTAATTGATGAGATGCATTATCAATTTATTAGCGTTTAGCACCTACTTAGTTTTATGTGTGTTTGACTTGAAAATTTTATACCAATGCAAAACTTCTTAGAAATACTTTGGACCAGTCCCGTTGTGGCTTATGTGTTTCAATTTTTTTAATATTTTTATTTAAAAGTTAGATAACAATTTAATTTGTAAATTATGTTTATTCACTTTTTAGATTAAATAAATTAAAAATTTTAAATTAAATATATTTAATTTTTTTAAATAAAAATAAATTAATTTATTTACTTAAAAATTGTAAACTAATAAAATCATGACATATGAAGATGTACTGCATGCGCTGTGTCGACAATGCCTAGGCAATATATTAGTAATAAAAACCTATTAAACCTAACATAATATAACATCATGTAAAGAAATAAAAGTTCTTTGACAAATTAGGCGTAACATATATCTCAATCCGAGGGAATTTTTTTTGAATAAAAGTGTAGGCATGCTTTCATATATTTGGAGCAAGGACTGCTTCTTGTCGACGAATAAAGAGAAAAATTGAATAAGAAGTTATTTGACAATAATTGTTGGTCTTGAAAACATTAAAACTTATTCATCAATTTTTTAAAAACAAATAATAAAAAATATCCTCATTTCGTCCCATTTTAATTGGCTCATTTTTTTCGACAAATATTAATAAAGATTAATTAATGTTATCAAAACCCAAAATATTTTTACTCTATTTCTTACGATACCTCTAATTAATTATACCATTTTGCACAATTTATAATGGATGTAATAATTAAATAACTGCAATAAATAAGAGTATTTTAGTAAAATAATTTTTTAAGTATTTTTTTAAAATATAAATTAGACTATATATTGAGAATAACTAAAAAAGAATATAAACTTAAGTAATTAATTTAACTTTAATATTTTGTGCTTGACTTTTGATGTTAAGTTGCAATTTTTATGCATTTAGTTCCTTGTTTTCTCCGAAGAATATGAACTTACTACTACTACTTATCAATTGACGACGTGTATAAAGTGAATACGCATTCCGCTTTACGTGTCATGCTGACGGGAAAAGAGCATCAGACTCCATTTTTATCGGTGTAAAGATAGAAATATCACTTTATACTTACAAAAATAAATTTTATAATACGAAATTTTGGAAATAATTTTGTAATTTTACTTAAAAAATAATATTTTTACAGATAAAAAAATATGACTTCCTAATATAAAAAGTGTTAAATACTCTTCAACTTCCAATACAAAACGTCTTCTTCTTCAATTACTATTCCTTCTCTTTGACTTGCTATATCTCCATATTTATTGAAAAAAACAAATTCAAAAAACCCAAAAAAATAAAAAAGGAAAGAAAAAATAGGGCATCAGAGTTTGGTTGTGGGATATATATACTTTTTACAAAAAATAATTTCGAGTTAGAAATGTTTTCTAACGGTTGTATTATCGCGATATGCAGTACTAGAGTGAAACATTTTATTGGTTATATATTTTAGTATAACAATTAGTCACATGTGAACAATTAATAATTCGATTTTCAATAATTCATGAACCTATATATATATGACAAGTTAATTATTTAAACAAGTAGCTGTTGCAATAATATAATACAAAAGATAAAAAGTAAATTTCATTTTTTAACTCACAATTAAAAGCACAATAAAGGAGTTTTGAGGTTGCTTCGTTGGAAGTGTCATCATCAAAGTTTTGTTGGTGGGGTTTTATTTTGCTTTGGTCTATTTTTCCACAATGTTGAAACATTCTTGGAATTTTACTTACCGTCCGAATTGACCCTTCACCACTTTTAGCGTGTAGGTATATATATATATGTGTGTGTGTGTGTGTGTGTGTATTAATTTTTTCCCTCCTCAGTGTATTTCTCATTTATATAACTAAGATTACATTATATTTGCACGTAATATATTGCTTATACTTATTGATAATCATAATTGGTTAATAGCCATGATAACATTTAATATGTGTAATATATCACCAAATGCATCCCAAAAATAATTGTAATGTTGGAACTACATCTACTAATTTATCTTGTAACATTTTTTGCCACTTCAATTTTCTCATACAGTAATCTTAAAATTTGAGAATTCTCACGTCCTTTCTACAATGCGTTAATTAGATTAGTGATAACATTTGTGTTTATGATATCCATTAATTATTCATTTGTTAGGCTGTTACACTAATGGCTCTTTAAAAGTTTTATAGCTAATTATGATGTAAATCCTAATAGTACACTGACCATGAGCCAAGTTGTTCGAAGTTGGTCTATAAATGTTCGGCTCGAGTTCTGTTCGAGAGTAAATGAGCAAAGCTTAAACTCAAATTTAAGCTCGATTATGTTAACAAGCCTAGTTTGAGAATAGATAGCTCATCTCGTTAGACTCGCAAACCGCTCGAAATAAGTAAAATATATTGCATTATACATATATATATATATATTTCGTGTGATTAATATAATAAATAAATTTTATTTTAAAATAAATACTAAATGTCTCATTAAAAATTTATTTTGCCTATATTAATCATTAACTTCGATGTGTCATCATAAATATCTTAATCATTCCAAATTTAAAATTCACTCCAAAATAATCAAATGTGATCGATATTTAACACTTTCAAAATTAAACGAGTTGTTTATAAAAGTTTATTTAAAAGTTAATGAAAATTGAAATAAAAAATTAACATTGAACTCAAAATGATAAATAATTAATCAGGAATCAAATTACTTACAGTCAAATTCCAGCATCTCAAAGTTCAGCTGGTTGATAATGTACTATTCCAAAATAAGGCATAGTCAATAAATCTATAAAATATTCTTGCTGCATATAATACATGCATAAATTCTGATGATTTGACTTACCTATTTTTTTAATTATTTATTAATGATTTGTATATATCATCTTGAAATAAATTATCTAATTCTATTTAAAAAAAATATCTTGATCAATCAATTTTTTTGTCAAAACAAGATATTGACCATAAAGTATTTTCTTTATTCAAGTCAAAATAAATGGCACGCCTAAGCTCCAACCACGTTCACAAGGCAGCTTCTTTCGTAAATTATCTTAAGAACTCTTAGAGTTAGTTTGTAATAACTTCAATATTAATTGTAATAACATTCTAGTCTTAACATTTTTGTAGGTTCTTAAAATTCTCTTTTTATGAAAATAAAAATATATATATAAATAGTCTGTTTTCAATAAATATATTATTTTTCATCTCAGAACCCTTAAATGATAACGAAGTTACACAAAATAGTAAAACCAAAAAATCTGACGCTAGATTTTTCAGAGCAAGTTTTACTCGTGATATTACCGCGCACCATAATCTCCATATTTAGGAAAAATTAACATTTCACATTGCTATTTTAATATTTCAGGGCAAGTTTTACTCAAAATAATGTTCAGTTGCAGATTTTTCAATTTTCAGTTTTCAATATCGATCCAATTGTACAATTCTCTTTTCTTTTTCTTTTTTCCGTTTGAATATCGAATCTGAATATGAAAAAATTTATAACAAAAAGTACATGAGCTTAAGTGCAAGCATTATATATAATGTATGATAGAAATTAAAACATTAATTTTGAATTCAAAGTTTCATTATTGTTCCACGACTTTTACTTCTCAACCATGAGGAAGTCAGTCCAATTAAAATATATTTTTCTGTCGGGCAAAAATGTACAAAATCACTTACGCAAAAACACACGGAAACGTCTTGACCGTTTCAATATTAATATTTGGCCTTTTTATTGTCTATCAATTCCTTTAAACCGTTAAAGATGCATGTATACAATACAAACTAGATAAAAAATTTGAACGAAGACTGCAAAATTTGCATTATTTGTTTATCAAAAAAATACTTTATTTATTTTGTGATTCTCATCATTTCATATGGGCTACACCTATAGTCGAATGAGCGTACATAGAAACACTTGCAGTTGTGATATATAACATATGTACGTATGTATGATCTTAGTGCCTTTTTCTATTGCTCACTGTAACAAGGTCTTTTACTAATTATTTTGCACTATAATAAGGTTTTATTTTAAATGAACATCTTAAAATTATTCGCAACATTCATAAATAATAAAGATACTAAGTAGATAAGAAGTAATATATTGATGTTGAATTATAATTGCAATTTGTAATATTGACTTTACTTCCGGTGCTTTAATTTTTTTTAAAATAAGATCAACTAACAAATATGTTAACTATACATTACTTGTACAGTTTGGAAACATGCACTACAAGAAAAACGCATTTTAGTGACGGCCAATTTCCGTC